>OX377204.1:69527236-69812451 GCA_947396885.1 Heligmosomoides polygyrus polygyrus | reverse complement strand
AGATTTTTCTGGGAAGGATAGAGCGCTGACTTGTTCATCGGTCCAAAAGGGATTGAGTAACGCCGTCTTTTATCCTTTATCCTCTCTCTCCCGCTCTCTCTCTCTCTCTCTCTCTCTCTCTCTCTCTCTCTCTCTCTCTCTCTCTCTCTCTCTCTCTCTCTCTCTCTCTCTCTGTAAAGAGGCATTTGCACATCTCAAAGAGCGAACACGCTAAACTTTCTGACGCCATCTCCACGGCACTCTTGTAAACCGTAAACCACACTTGTAGAAATCCCGATGGCTCAGTTTTTTTTCCGAAGGAACAGTTGTATCCTTCCATATTTCACCTATTTCACCTATTATATTTCAAAAGCATGTAAAAATGCTCGTGGATAAACTGATTTCATCTGTCGCAGGAAGTTCTACCGATATTCAATTTCCTGAGAAACAGCCGATGCCGTTTTCTAGACCACTTATTGTTTTAAACACATATACTGTCCAAAATGAAAACACGCTAGCTCTTTGCCGATCAAAAATCAAATGAACTGCCCACGGTATGGTAAATCCCCTATCTTAGCTGACAGAATTAATCAGCTACATATCTTCCCAAAATCGCAATCTACTAGTGGCATGATTCCACGCGAGCTCATGCTCATCTAATTAGATTTTGCCAAAGATGGATATGCATGCATGCGGGCGTATTGATGGGATCTTCTGTTCGCGACCTAGTAGTAGGTACGTGAATGACGGCTGAGCTCTGGAGCTCTAGTGTCAAAGCAACAATGGGGTCCGGCTCAAAACAGCAGCTTCGCTGCACTCCATTTGAAATTGACTGGCTCACTAGTTAGCTGCTAGCGGTGCGCGCTTAGCGTATCGGAGAACGTCACTATGGCTATAAATCAAGCAGCTCTTAGAGTCCTTAAGTCTTCATCCTCACCCTTACTCTATCAGTCTATTTTCGTGAGCCATAATACAGATGTTTTGTAGCGAGCAAAACTTCAGTGCAAAGCCAGACTCGAACCCCCTCCATCTGTTAACCCGGGAAGAATGCTCTACGCCATTACACCACCGACGCTGTTAGGTCGAAGACATCACCCGCACCTCGTGGAACCCATCAGCATTCAACCGTATCGGGGGTGCCGCTGACATCAGCATGAAACCATTGCACGAGCTGAAGGTCTCGGTAGAAATGACTGAAGTCATTTTCCTTAAGCTTCGATGACTGATGTTGAGGTTGTAAGCCGTTATAACCGTTTCGCGGCAATGAAAGGTCAAGAAAGTGACTTGGGTTTATTGATAGTTCTACTAAATGTGCAGCAATCTTGATCTCCTTGCCACTACAAAGCGGAAGAAAGCATGCACGTGCTACAAACGTCTCCGAACAGAGCAATGCAACCCACCATATGTGGTGCAGAAATGGTCGCGTTCCATCCGATGCCTTGAGGCTGGTCCATGTACGGTGCCCGGGGAGCGAAATCGGCTCGATCGACAGCCAGCATCGCATCGCGTACTCGTGACGATGAGAATATCTGGCCTTCTGAAGACAAAAGATCACATCAATTCTGTTACCTGCCAGTACTCATCTTCACCGTGTAGGGGCTTTATCGAATTCATGGATTTCTGAACCACACAAAGAGAATGCAACGCAATTAAGGACCTGTAACAACATATAGCGTCTCTACCAGCCGCTACGGGCTTAAGCAAATGAGTTAAAACATTGTTACTAGTAACGTCTCAGCTTAACTGGTTCCATGCTGATATCAGCATGGAACCAGGTCTGTGACCTGGAGGATATCGCGGATGTTACGTGCGGTCAAACAACGCCGGTGGTGTAAGGCGAACATCGCTACGCGGAAAGCAGAAGATGCGGGTTCGAGTCCCGCCTGGCGCAAGGGTTTTGATCGCAACAAAACATCCTGTAACAACATATAGCAATTAAGGACATTTTTGCACCGTGAAGAGTTGCGCGAGTCTAGATTTATGTACCACAAAGGGATCCCAAATGCTGCAAACTGGAATGGTCGTGGGTATATTAGGCTGAGATGAAAAGGAGCGGCTTATTTATTCCAGCTAGTTACTTTGAATAGCAGGACCGCGTGGCGCAGTGGGAGAACCCAGTCAAAGTCTTAGGACCTCGCATAAACCGAACAAGCCCTTTGCCCCTTCACGATCAGGGAGTTAAGAAACAGGCGTTTCTCGAAAGGATAAAACTCTAACCTGCCGATTGCCTGGCTAACGCAAGTCAATGTCTATATACGTATTCAAATTGCTCCAAAGATATCTGTAGAAGTACAGCGCGTGGCGTACCTCATCGTCCGAGAGAAGTTGATTAGCGTTGACCAATCATTTCTACTGCACAATTATAATGAAGATGAAGAAAAGACAATAATTCTGACCGACACCTGTAGTGTAGCTCGAACTTCGATTCATTGTCCACATAAAGCATGGAAGGTAAAGAACGGCGTTAACTAACCCCCTCGATGGGCCACGCATTCTTCTACAGGGTGCGCCAAAATTATGGCGACAAGGTATTCAATTCGCCGAGAAAGAAAATGCGGTACTTTCGAGAAACCAACGATGCGATAATATTTATCAGTCTATTGTAAACTATCCTCAACATTGAGATTCGAAGATATCTCCATCGGTATCGATATAGACTTTGAGACGCTTCGGGAAGGCATCGACGGCGGCACGCAAGTAAGGCGCGTTGAGCTCATCCCACGCCTTTCTTCAAAGCATCCACGGGGCGGTGAGGTTTCTCGCAGGCTTTGGCTTCCAGAGCTGGCCAGACCATGTAATCCATCGGATTCAAATCCGGAGAGTTGGCTGGCCACTCGTGGAAACTTATGAATTGCGGAAAGTTGCCTTTGCACCAGTCTTGCAGCATTCTTGCTCTGTGAGCTGGAACTCTTTCCTGTATGAAGGTCCAGGAGAATGCACGTGGGTCTTCTTGTAGGCCTTAAGTCCCAGTTTACGGAAGAATCTTCTCAACGACGTCTCCATGATGTCCATTTTCCCGACAACCGGCGGACCGAGAGCGCCGGCTTCCTGCGAATTCGTTCACGTACGCTCCTAATGTTGTCCGTAGTTGTCACAGATACGTGACTTTCCCGTCCGGATCTATCATCCTCGGTTCCCAGGTCTTCTTAGCGTCTGATGGACCTATTTATAATACTTTGATGAACTCCAAGACGGTGGTGAATGTAGCGTGCCGAGAGGCCTTGACGGTAAAGCTCAATGATTTAAGAACGGTGGCACGAACGTTTCACTATTTTGAAGAACGACTTATTGTTATGTTTGACTGAGGTAGGCATAAACTAATTGACTCAATAAAGACAATAAGAGCACGAAAAAAAGGTCAAATTGTTTGCGCATGTACTGTCGCCATAATTTTGGTGCACCCTGTATAAGACAACGTGGAGGCGTCTATGGTCCAAGCAATGCATTGCGGTGACCACCGGAACGATGGTACTTTTTCCATGCAAGACGGACTGGTATCAATCCAGCTACCTGCAGGGAATGACAATTTTGACAGGCCTTGGCGGTACCCGAACTAAGAAGCTCGATTCCGTGTGTACGCGACAGCCGGCGCCTTCTCCAATTGTTCTACCATGCACGATGCTTCGACCGATCATAACTTGAGCACGTGACTAGTTGGTAGGAACGGCTGGTCTTAAATGCGCAGTAAAAGTACACCAGCTCTGGGTAAATGGATGGTTTAGATGACCAGCCAGGTCATCTAAACCATCCATTTACCCAGAGCATTGCAAATAGCCTTTAGTGCCACTTCATACCGTTAGAAGTATTTTGATATGGAGAGGTGTAGAATGTCCCCGGCCACATAGACCACTTTCGCAACGCCCCGTACAGTGAATCGCTGTCTTGCTTTCACACGGTCTGATGTTTGATGGGATGGTGTAAGCATCAGTCATCGCTTGCCGCAGACGTGAGTCATGCTAGCCAGGAAGGGCCCACGTAAAGAAATGCTTAGCGGCTTAATATAAGGCATTCGTAAGTCATCGGGCACCTCCTTATGAGTAACGATAAGTCAGGTCGTGAAGTCAAAAGCATATCAAAACACAGAAACCCCATGAGTAGAAGCATCATTAGACTAGAAGCCTTGCATCTTATTTTGCAAAAAATTAGGGATGAAGATCAACATCCGGCTATTCCTCACGATACTTCACACCGCTTCAGCATAACTTCATGGGTGCAGTTTTGATGTACTCTCTAAACGCTACAACTCGAAGTTGTCCACATAGAAGGCTGAGTTAGCCGAAGTGCGAGTATCCAGTCTGAAGTCAAGCAGCGACACTCACAGCAGGTCCTAATGTCACCGGGACCTAATCGAGTACGAGCAGCAAGACACCCTTCCCTCAAAAATGGTTTCATTCGGCTTTTCGAGATGGACGTCAAACCTGGTCATTTCCTTCCATAGATCTGATCATCTGTGATATACTTATGGTCAGTGTACGTATTACACGGTGCGCTCCTATGTAATCGATTGGAAGAGGAAGCCTGAACAAGCGCGATCTTCACGTGATGCCCTCGGTTTGGAGGAATGTCGCCGCATCCAGACTACTCTTGAGAAATAGTACTCTTGAGCATTGCGTTACAGCTTTCCTAATGCATAAATAGGGAATGCAATGATATTCTGTCCTAGCAGATGGTGTAGAATTCATGCTCGTCCCCTCCCTCGGCGATTAAGAAGGAGCTACAAAATTTCCCTTCTGCTTTTGTTTACATGCCCTTGAAAATGAATGGGATAGCGAACAGAGAAGAGGCATCATTTCCCTTTCTGTTTACCGTCACATAGAAAAACTATGGGAATAGAAGCTGTAAGCACCCGTTGCTCTTCTTATCAGATTCCTTGGTTCCTATCCCATTCATTTAGAATGAAGGAAGCAATCATCTCCTTTAGAAGTTTTGGTTTATCGCCACTTATTTGGCGCTTCTTTCGTCTTCGTTGGAGTCATCAGCGGGTGTTCTAGAAGTCATCCGTTGTTGCAAGGATGATCTGCTACGGACAAGCCTCATACGCAAGGCAGGAGTCGAATCAGCAGCACGCTCTACCTCCGAGAAGGTGCTTGCATCACAAATGCCGTCTGACTAGATGCACCACCCCAATATGCCGATATACAGAAGCCATTGCTCGGTACGAGGATCGTTGATGCTTCGTTCGAACGGACTGAGCCGCTGATGTAAAGGCGAGCGTATCCCGCGGAGACAGCGGAGTATGCGGAGTGGGACCACACCTGTATCACAGGCTTTGATCACAACAGAACATCCCTGCATTAAGTTGTTGGCCGACTTCAGTCTATCGGTTTTATGAAGAAACATGAGAAGACTTTTACAACCTATTCATTCATCTGGGAGAAGCTCGAGTCTCTCTCGTCGAGCTCAGACTCCCTTCAATATAGTTAACCCCATTTTTGAGTGAATTTTTCCAGGTTTCTGCTCCGCTGACACAACACTAAATTAGGTTTGTACTGCTCCTAATATGCAAGGGCGTGGTGGCGCAAAAGGAGAAGGCGCCCGCTGTTGTCAGCATCGCGAATTTAGGTTCTCGGCTCTGGTTTCCCCCAGGCCTCCCAATCCTTCCATCCCTCCAATGTGGTCAATTTATCACACTTGTCCGGTAGAGGTAGAAGACTAGATTTGTTTATTGGCTTACCACCGCGAATAATTCAATAATTTATAGGCTCGATACGTATTTAAGCTGCCATCATTCTCTTCATACAACCGTATGAAACACTGCAAACAGTGTCATCTACGGACGACCTGGAGATAAAAGGGCAAAGAAGCTACGTGATCATCTTGTATTTCTTACGAAAACAAAGGACTCTAAGCAGTTTTTATGATTTTGCGGTGAATCGAGGACTACAAAGTATCACGACCTTCTGAGAAATTTGGTCTACACTCGACCAATAAGAATGATCTGCGAAATGCGCCGGGCATTCTACTTCCTCTCCGGAAACAATTCCAATACATTTACAGTTCAAAATTATTAGCAATAACCAGCGGATAGGCGAGATGGTTTTGCTGCTCCAAAACAAGCCTGTTACCAATTAACTGGCCACTGAGGGATGGCCCTTTGGATGGCGTGAGCGTGATACGAAATAATGCTCGATTCGTGGCGCCACGAGAGATTTGGCCTCATGTCAGCTCCACCACCGACAACCATGCGCCACCCTAAACACCATGCCAAGGAGGGATGAGTGGCCGAATTTGCCTATAGGAAGGGGAGCGCCTTTACATCAAAACAGAAACAAAACAACAAGATGACGAGCACCTTCCACACTAAACTAGGGACTTTCCAAAATGTTCGAAGAATTTTTTGCTCAAGGAAAATTTTAGTACGACTTTCCTTGAGGCTTTATTTTCATCTACCGAGTAAGTGAACTCATTGTTTGAAATTTCATAAGATTCTTATTTTTTGTGGAAAAATGTTCTGAAGCTTGTTCTAGAGAGCACGAAGGCGGCCATTTTAACGTCAAAGAAATAGATTGCGCCGTGCCCTCGTCCAAGGCGTCGCGATTTTTATCGGATCGATAGCAAAATGTCTGTTTGTGTGGAGTTTTACACTTGTAAACGACACAACAACAATTGTAGAGAGTACGCATATCCTCACTTCGATGTTTCATATAAACAGCATTTACATTATCCATCAAATGCCAATCGCAGCGAGCTTTCCGAGTGCATGGCGCGATATCTTCTTTTAGTGAACTAAATGACTGTTGTCTTGTTCCGCTTTAAAACAAAATTTAATCTCATACTTCCTTCCGAAAAATAAAATTTTTATAAAATTATTACACTCATTCGGGTAGATAAACCAAACATCTCAAAGGAAGTGTTAAATTTTCCATAAAAAATTATTCTAACCGTGTTGGAGGCTGCAGCTTAACAGGAAGCTCGATTCGATTTGTAGGACGTTCAATTTAGTGTCAGAAGCATGAAGTTTGTTGAGAAGAAATGAGAAGACGCCATCCAGTAGCTCATGCCTTTACTTGCTTCCTCCTGATCTGATGTGGTCACCTTCCGCTCGCGCTCCTCTTCATCCTTCACCCACCTCATTTTGGACGTGCAATAATCAGTGTGTGAGTCGGCTAAATGAAATGTCCAGGTCGGGAGGAGCAACTTAGCATGGCAGTTACGTACGTCCAGTTCCGGCAGCCTTCGCTTTTCCTTGAATTAATCCAAGATCTCAAACACCAAGCCGCTGCTCTCGAGCAAATTCGAGAGGGAGGGCATGATGAGGTAAAACAAACTACATATTCCCCTCGACTAGGATAAATGCCGAAAGGTCTCAGGCAACATCGGACAGCCTATGTCACGCAGCACTACAAGGTTACGCTGCACATCTTGTCTAACACAGTGTTCTGCCCCTTGGCAGCAGGCTTGCCTGATGGGGATAAAGACATTTACTGTTGCTACCACATAGTTATTTCACCAAGTAGGTCCCCTGAGCCGGTTGTCCCTTTTCCAACGAGTTTGTTTACCTTCTACATTCTCAGCGCAATTGTTTGTTTTCTTTGTTTTGACATTTCGAAAGCTGCAGCTCTTTTGACAACTGAAATCCCATTGTTACTAGCATCTCAGTCGTCAAAAGAGCTGCAGTTTCTGTCCCTCTACTTCGCGACAACGCTCTGCCCCATATAGCTGAAGATATCCGTGAAAAAATAGAAGAGCATGGCTGGAACACAGGCTATTCCCCTGACATTGTCTCCTCTGACTATCATCTATTCGTCTCCCCAGTTCTGCGAGAAGGTCAATGGATAACCTTCCCATTAGGGGAGACTGCAGTGACTAACGCTGCGTCAATGCCACTAAATGCTAGATAAAATTTCCACAAAACGGCTTAAGACTTTCTGATCAACCTCATATTTTCCAGATTGCTAGTCTGTCGAAGTGAAATAACCGGTGAGAGGCCGAAATTTCGGGCGTGGATTCGATTTGCGCCCAAGCAAGTAAACATTGCTACCTTTCAGGCTCGGTGAGATCTATTCCAATCGGGAGGGGAGAACCCTTAAACGCCAATTGCGAACGTTATCCAACGCCGTGCTGCCCCACATCCTGAATTTAATTGAAATGCCTGGCATCATAGGACAGTAACTGAAGCCCTCTAGAAACTCAAGGTAGAGAATGAAGACGCTAATCACTATATGTCCCCTCCGATTAATACAGGTCCAATTTTGTACTAGACTTGGTAGGAGAGGAAAAACTGAAATGCCTACTGGAAGACCCCGATACAGTTATCGCACGCGCTTAAGGTTGGTTTGCAATATGAGTAGAATGCTTGGCGTACTCTCCATGGCCAGACTAACAGCCTCCTCTAAGGTTTTTTCCTAAGTATGCACTGCATTTTGGTTCTCCACACAATTCCGAACAAGTGCACGAACTCACTCTCGAGGTTTCGCACGAGCTCCTCGTTGGTGTTACCGCTGCATCGCCATGCCATTCTGGCGTTCGAACGGACGGCTTCGGTGGTTCGCTGCTTGAGACGACGTAGGACGGAGAGGGCTTGCTGTAAGGTAACACGCTGCTGTTCGGGCATCAACGTCTGAGCGGCGACGAGTGCGACGACCAGCACAGACTGCACTAGGATCGCACGGCGCCACGCGTAGATGTGCCTGAACGAGCTGGTCAGGCTTCGGCGTATGGCCATCGTGAGCGGGCGACTCGTTTTCGGCGCGGTTACTGCCTTGTAGCAACAATTGCTGAACGAAATCCATTATCGCGCAGCTCTCGAACAACAGGCGCCGACCAGCAGTCCTCGGATGAGCGGTAGCGGCACCACTCACGGGTATTGATTGGCATGAGAGGAGGCACGCGCGTAGCCACCCACGCATCGATCAATACCTGTGTGCTAGGGGTGACATGCCACCGTTCTTCCGGACACGCTTGTTGATCCAGAGTCGAAGCTCTTGTGGGTCGCGCAAAGGCCAAGGGTAGTGAGTTGAGATGAGCTAGTCTCCCCCGCAAATTTTCTGCAGCTCTACACAATGTGCGGTTTCAATGATTTCTGGCCTGCGGAGTGCGCCTTCTGAAGTACCAGCACTGGTGATTAAAGCTTGGGTTGTAGGCGTTCCGTAAATTATGTTTCAAGTGATTAATCACAGATATAAATCTGTCAGAAAGGCATTCCCTGAGGCTTTTCTGTGGTCGAGAGTCAGTGATTTCCAGCGCCACTTTTCTCCCGCGTCGCAGTTTTCAGATTTCGGTCAGGACAGGTCGCCAAGTATGCTTCCTGCACAGCGACCACTCTGAATACTACATTAGGGTTATTCATCGTTTTCACCAGCAGTGCTCAGATTCATCAACCGTTTACCGGACGGTAACGGTGAAAAGTACCGCCAGAGTGATTCTGGGTAAACGGTTCACGAATCTGGCCCCAGAAACAGCGGCAGCGACCGGTTGCCCGGCTAAAAGATACGCATAGGATCGAATCGTATGCCCGGTTGCCCGGCTAAAAGATACGCATAGGATCGAATCGTATGCCCGGTTGCCCGGCTAAAAGATACGCATAGGATCGAATCGTATGCTTTGTACGGTTGACTCCGCACTTCGTCACTGGCTCCGCGGGCAACGAGCAGGCCTTTAGCAGCTACGCTGCAACCACAGCTACTGGTGGTGCAGATTATATAATTGCGCCCTGAAGCGAATCGGACCGGCTAGGATCGTCATCGCTCAGCGCACGGGCCCGTTGAACTTCGCGTCTGGCCTGCAGGGATGTATTGCCCCGAAACCGTAAAGCTTCGTGTGTTACGGTCCGGAGCCATCAAAGGCTTACAGCATATTAACAGAGAAAATACAGCCGAAGTTCCAGATAGCGCGGCTTATCAAGCGATATGGTGAAACATTTCGCCGCGCTATCGAGGATTTCGGCTGTATCTTCTCCATTGAATTGCTGTAAGCCGTTGATGAATCCGGCCCCAGGACTTCGAATGGAAATGCTTGCCTGTTGTAGCCTTCGATGCCGTTTCTTGTTCCTTTTTGCTTTTCTGTTTTTCAGCAATTTCAAATTAGTGGGAGGGTTGGATTCCAAGGAACTCCACCTTTGCTATACTGCTTTCTGAGTACCTATGTGCTTGTTCCGCTAAAAGTCCGCACCTTCTAAACTCGTATTGCGCCGTCAAGTCATGCCCTTACGCGCCTCCTGACAAGACGAGTGTGCGCTAACTGCTCGACTGTGGCCATAGCCGGAACTGGGATCTATTGAAAATCGAAAGGGGTAGCGCTAAGGTGAAAGTGGCGTCCAGGGGCTGGATTTATCAACGTCTTACAGCAATTTAACAGAAAATACAGCCGAAATCCCTGGACAGGGCGGCGAAATCTTTCACCACATCGCTTGATAAGCGGCGCTATCAGGGATTTCGGCTGTGCTTTCTCTGTTAAATTGCTGTAAGTCGTTGACGAATCCGGCCCCAGAACCCCATGACACGACACCGTGTTCTCTCAGTTCGCACAATTGCCATCATTTCATTTGGTAGTATTTGAAGCCCTGAGACAGATTCAAGCGACGGTTCGTAGGGGCAAAACATCCATGGCCTCCTCCGACTAGGATAGATTCCGGAATTGTTCAAATTTGTTCCCGGTTTTGTCCCACTCTGTCGTATTTTTTCACCTTTCCCCTCCTCAAGTAGGAATGCTGTTTTAGGCATCCATTCTACGATTATCAGAACTGAAAACATAAGGTTTGCGTCGGTGTACTTTTGCTTGACTTTTCATTCCTACTAGGATTCTTATCGAAGTACCAGGTGCACCACCCATTCCACGTGCACCTTGGCTTCTTTACGATCGCTAATTTAAATGCTTTTCGCCTTTAGCGAAAAGCGATAGGGTAACCTGAGATCCATCCTAGTCCGGGGGGGGGGGGCACAGAACTAAAAATTATGTAACAAATTGACCGGACACAGAAAAGGAAAGAACGAAACGAACAAACAAGCAATAAACAAACAAGTAGCCGCGGTTCTAAAGACGTCTGGGCGGACAAAGCGTATTCGCATACAGCTAATCGTCGCCTGACACATTATAACGCGGATCTAGCATAGTGAGGGGGAAAATAAGACCGCATGCCGCCTGCTGACCACAGCCTTACGTGTGATAACCCGGATCCCTCATGGTGAAAGAGCGCATAATGCTCTCTGTTTACAACCGCGGTAAAGTTTTCTTTCTTTTTGTGAAATCTATCCTATTCGATCCGGTCTGTGAGTGTCACGTCAAATTATGGCATAATTTTTAATTCTGTGCCCCCCCCGGACTAGGATTGATCCTAACCCTCCCCTCGTAGGTGCATTGCATCGTTTTTCTGTGGTAACAGCGAAACACGATGTGGTCGAGACCTATTACCCTATTCAGTGCTTCTTCTTAATGTTTGGAACCTTCATTGCCACCTACCATTACGGAGCCTCACTATACTGCAACAGAGGATGGCTGAATACGAATGCCACCTTCAAATAACGAATCACCCTCGCTCGAAAAGTATCACGCCTATCACGCAGACCACAAAATGGATTGATGTGACTACGTCCGGAGCCACTAGTTGATAGAGAGTGAGAAAGTGATAGAGAGATACCGAAAAATTAGTCAAGAAAAGTATGAGTCTGACTTTAGTCTTGCAAACAAGCAATAAACCTAGGGACACCTCGTGCCCAGCTATGCTATATATTGGTTCGTCCACTAGTTGAGGAGTTCCCAGCAAAAATATAGGAAAGGCTCCCACCCTAATTTTCCTCCATAAAATCTGGGGAGATTGCCCAAAAATCTTTAACAGAAAACTTTGAGCACGGATACATATAAATCACAACGTAGGATGACATCTAAGCCTGCTTTGGATAGAGTAAAGTTATAGAAGGTGGAAGGGACCCCCTCTGGACCACCATGAAGCCCCCATGTTAGTTGTCGAGTCGAATGGGTTCGCTAGACGCAGAAAAGCTGAAGCTGCAAGCTGCGAACGCTAGGGCTATTGGGATTTACCCTAGTCTGGGGAAGGGTAGGAAGGGACACCGCTGGAAAAGCGAAACAAACGCAAACATGGCGGACTGTCCTGACTAGGACTGCAGAAGGACCCTCCCCTAGACTAGTACAGTGTAGTCCTTTGAAGTAATTTACCGTCAATTTTGCCGTCGTCTTCAGACAGATAGAGCAAAGTGCCCGGCCCGCCCTCCACTAGGAGAGATCTGGCGGCGCCAAGCGGCTTAGGAGGTCACCTTTCATTAGGTAGTTGTTGGTCTTGGTAAGAAGGCGCGTGAATGCCCAATCACATCAGAAGTAGGCTAGCTCAGTTCATCACTGGGTAAAACACACCAGTACTGTGTAAAAATTTTAATTTCGTGCAGCACAGAATGTCGTGCCTTACATGGCCCCTCCCGAGTCGCTTTGCGCCGATCCGGCTGCTGCTTATTTTTCCTGTTATATTAAACTTAAATCATTACACCCTACTTTTGATGAGCTACAGGGACGGCAAGTTACGGCAAAAAAAGAACTGGGTCCTGACAGGGCTTAAACACGAATATACTTCTTCCTTTGGGTTGAATACCCGAGACGCATGTCGGATAGGAAAGGCGGTAAAGAAGGCTGGCTGAGCCAAACGCCTTGGCCATGATGCAACACCACTGCGAAGCACAAAAATTCGGCTTTTTTTACCGTTCCAGAGCGTCCGCTTCCTTCTTCTTCTTCTTCTTCTTCTTCTTCTTCTTCTTCTTTAGAGCCTCGGTCTGAGTCAGCAATCTCCTTCACCTCTCTATATGTACTAGCTTCTCGGTTTCGAATTCCGACAAAGACCTGGTTAGCCTGCTTACTCTTTAAGAGAGCGATCCGATCTACTGGAATCGCTTGATGGATTGGATCGCGGCATAGCGCTGCTAGAAGTCCCGCCACCTACTGACGAGTTGATTGCTTAATTGAGAAGTTGTGCACATTGTTGATCGCTTATGATTATCAGTGTTGCTTCTATTTATCAGGATCAGCCCGAGCTTATAATTCAATTCGAGTAAGATGCCAGGGGTCTAGGGGTTATGCCTTTTCTTATTCGTAACATCCAGATAATTTGTATAAGGACTTCTAAAACAAGAACGCTAAACAAGATCTTGTAGCATTTGTAGCTGCAAAGGCAGACCTAGACTTGACGGAGTCAGGGTAATTTTACTAGTTTCGGAAAAGGTACATGCTGGAGCTTTCTCCTTCTCTCTGCACCCATGCCAGCCTGGATCGCGGTTATTCTTCCATCGCTACGCCGCGAGCGCTCATCGCACGCACGCACCCGCCGCAATATTCTCACGCATCTTTGCAACAGAGCGTGAAATCTTTCCTTCATAGCTGTGCGTGCTCAGGGGTAATGTGCAGCTGGGGTTCTCGCAGAATCAGGCTAGGGAAGGGACTCCAAGGTGGGTGCGATCCAAGCGGCTCGTGTGGAAACTGCCTTCGTCGCTCATGGGGAGTCCGCAGCTGGATTCTGCGCTCTTCGAGCGCAGAATCAGGCTAGGGAAGGGACTCCAGGGTGGGTGCGATCCAAGCTGCTCGTGTGGAAACTGCCTTCGTCGCTCAGGGGGAGTCCGCAGCTGGATTCTGCGCTCTTCGAGCGTGTCCGCGACGCGACCGCTTGCGGCGCAGCGAAGGAAGAATAGCCGCTATCGCCAGCCTGTGGCTAAACTCAGTGGACATGAAGCACAATCTTAGTCGGACCGGGTCACCGTTAGGAAACCAAACCAAACACCTGCTGCATATAGCTGGCTGGAGCTTGGCCCACTAACTGATAATTACCGTTTGATCGCAATAAAGCATAGGCATAAGTGCTTACAATCTCTGCACAGCCGCTTGAGGCTTGAAGAAAAAATGAATTGAATCATTTCTATCAGGACCTTCAACTTCTCTGGTTTCATGCTGATAACAGCGACCGGCTCACCCCGGTATATGGTGAGTGATGTTGGATCCCAAGAGGTGTCGATGTTGCGTTCGATCAAACAGCGCTGGTGGTGTAATGGCGTAAAGCATTCCCTACCGGTCAGCAGGAGGTGCGGGTTCGAGTCCCGCATGGCGCTAGAGTTTTGATCACCACAAAATATCGTCATGGGAACTGTTTACTTGTTGTGAGGTATGCCCTCCGGCCAAGATATTCACTCTCAGCAGAGGCTGTTTACACCAGGTTAGAATCGACATTTATCGATTTATCGATCGATACTGTTCACTTGTTGTGAAGACACCATATCTGCCAAGATATCCAGGCGAATCCCGCCCCGAATGATTACTTTGGACAAAAGCCGATAAGCTCGATCGATAATGGCTATTCATTCAATATCTAGTTGTTGTGAAACCTATTCCTCATTATGTCCATTGTGAAAGGCTAACTCTGAGCAGCGACCAATTATACAGGGTGGGTAAAAAGTATTGACGCACTAAACATAAACGTTTAAAAATGACAACACATTATATAATAGGATAAGGATAAGTTTATATACAAAATGTCATCAATGATCTAGCGAACAGAACAGCATCACTTGTATTTTATATGGGCTTCTTTGCTGCGAATGCAGGGACGAAGACGCCGAGGAAAGACATCGACGGTGCGCCGCAAGCAGTCACGTCGATTTCGTTTCATGCTTTGACCAGATCACCCTTCACTGACTTCATACTTTGGAGAGAAGTAGCGCAAGCCTCGTTTTCCAAAACTTCCCATTTAGAGGAATTCAGCGGATTCAAATCCGGTCTATACAGGGGGCATTCCTCTGCCGAAATGAAGTCCTTCAAGTTGGCGCGGTACCAGTCTTGAACAATCCTGGACTCTGCGCAGGAGTCGAATCCTACTGGAAGACATATGGCTCACTCTCGAGGTAGGATTCGAGCCAAGGAACCAGTTGCTTCTTTAGGGCATCAATACAGATAGTTCTACTGATTTATCTTCACTCGTGTATCCAGGAAAACGAGAGACGTTTGTGATGAATGCACAAATCATGACACTGGCCGGATGCGCCTCCCTTGCAGCGAGCCTTCCGCCAGAATTAGCACTTTGGAGATTCTTGAAAAGTTTGTAACACTTTTACCAGTTGAATGCCCAAAGGTGTCAGGTCACTGAAGGTCAAAGCAAAGAGCGAAATCGATGTGGACTACTTGCGGCGCGCCGTCGATGTTTTTCCTCGGCGTCTTCGCCCCTGCATTCACAGCAAAGAAGCCCATGTAAAATACAAGTGATGCTATTCTGTTCGCTAGATCATTGTTGACATTTTATATATATAAACTTGTTAAATGTATTATTATTTATTATTATATTATTTATTATTTATTAATGTATTATTATTTCTAACGTTTACGTTTAGTGCGTCAATACTTTTTACGCACCCTGTACTGTGATGTGAAGCCCCTCCTCCGGCCTTGTGCCAATGTGAAGGACTTATGGAGGGACAAACAGAAGGATAAGATGGACAGATCAGCTCTCTTATATAGAGTAGAACCTCCCATTTTGTCCATGCCATCGAACCGGAAAATATGTGACACCCTCCGACTAGGATTGAGCCGACTCATAATGTTTGAAGCCTCTGCTCTTGCTGGAGAGTGGTACCTCTATACTGCGCTCCTGCTGAGTCAACTTCCTAGGGAAGTCGAAGGTGCTGCATGCTTTACTCGTTAGGATCGACGGCACCGGTGGTTTGCGAATAGGGCGCCTAGCTTGAACCAGCTGTATATCTCCAATGGAAAGCGAAATCGGGTCGCACAAGTGAGACCATCAGACCTGGGCAGGATACTCAAGCGAAGGGTACCGTGTAGACCGTTTACGATGAGTGAACTCAATGGCGGTTCGAGCTGCGAACACGGGGGACGATACTCTCTCAAACATGCCACTACCTCATCCTTGCGCCTTGACCCACTGATAAGTCTACCTAGCTGAATCGCATCGTGAGCAAGTATGAACAGGGATTCTCACCCTAGATCCGCCATCATTCCACTCCAATTGACCAGTCAACGTTTATTGTAACGAATAACAGGAATTCGAAACCTATCTGATTCTAGAAATCTATAACTCTATAACAAAGCTGCTTGCGCTGCACTCTTCGCTGCATAGAAATAAGTGCACGAGATGACAGCAGACGAGCCGGCCTCATCGATAGCACGACCAGTGTGAGCTCGATAAATAAACGCGCGAGTGAGCAAAATACAACGGCGTTAGCAGACAAAGCACGAACAATTCTACTGGAAACGAATGGAAAAGGCTAACAGACTGCTAGTGAAAAGTACAGAGAGAAGGACGAACAAAAAATCTAAAACCAACCGCCACAGACAATGGCGAAGTCGCCCAAAGCGCTCCCGCAGGCAAACGGCCCCTGATCGAGAAATGTTAGCGTAAAAGGAACAAACGAACGAAATACTCTCAACAACTAGCCTATTGGTGTATCAGCGCGAGTTTAGGGAACGAGGAAATACCTTCACGACATCGGGGACGTTCTCCCGCTGGCGTTGTCTGTTCGTCAGATGAGGTGCGTGGCTGTGCCATTGACCGACTGTGGTGACGAACTGCAATTCAATACTCGAAATCGATTGCGGATTCTCCTGTTATGAAGCGCATTGTCAACTGAGACTGCCAATAAATGTGAAGGAAGAACGCAATAGCTAAGTGAGTTAAGTGATGGAGGCTCAACAGATTAGAATGGCCAACGTTCGAATTTTCGTAGAACACTTTGACCTACGGTTACGTCCTGCTCACCAGAAGACTCTCCGAAC
Source organism: Heligmosomoides polygyrus polygyrus (assembly GCA_947396885.1). Taxonomy (NCBI): domain Eukaryota; kingdom Metazoa; phylum Nematoda; class Chromadorea; order Rhabditida; family Heligmosomidae; genus Heligmosomoides; species Heligmosomoides polygyrus. The sequence goes on along the minus strand of OX377204.1, from coordinate 69,795,762 downwards.
GGTAGGCCTGAACGGCGGAAGTGTACATCTGTGCAGAAGCACCTCTGCCTAAGAAAAACGAAAATGCAACTACATATCTCGACCCGAGTCGCGCAAAGAGCAGAGTTTCGGCCGACGGTCTAGGCGGAAGGACTTATAGAAAATAGGCCGATGGTCCGAATTCGTTAGCTGTGGATCCTTTTTGCACGCTTCTAAAAGCGCATATAATTGGATTCGCTAACAGCTCCACTGGATTTTGATCACAGTGATGGGTAGTGGCTGTTTCTACCGAGTTTCCGAAGAGAAGTTTTCTGAGGATTATTTGACAAACCATAAAGGGATGCTAAGCCACCAACAGTTGGCGTTGATTTATAACCCTTTCAATCTCATAGAAGTTGATAATTTTTAGCTATTAGATGATTATGGCTTAACTTACTTTCATAATGACGGCACATAACACAAACATAATCTCGAAGGCTTGCACATGAGGTGTTCATGAAAACGCGTAACAATCTTCTCATTTTTTGCTAAGACTGGCATCAGGTTGTTAAACCGCTTTATTGGTTAACGTAAACGGTATGAGAATTGGATTAAGAGGGTCACACTTTATGCTCTGCAAACATACGAGTGGAGCAATAGAATTCAATAAAATTGCCCTTGAATCCAATAATCTCTACTTTTATTGGCATGCGAAGTGAAACCACAACAAGCGGACTCGAAAACCCGGCCCTCTTCCTGTGATGCCCCTTCATCCCCTCGCGGGCGGCAAACCCCTAACTGCGAGAGGCTACTAAACCCAATACTTAATCGGTCGGGAACCTGTCTTTGCAAGTCTCGGTTAGAGATACTTGGAATTTTGCATTTTTGAGGCTGAGCCGCTTTTGTCCAGATACATTACTTCCACTGTTCGTACCTACCGTTGAATCAGTGTCTAGATAATGCAGTTGCGAACCCTGTAGAGATAGAGGATAAAGGAGATAGAGGATAAAGGAAAGCGATAACTGTTTGGGATGCGCCAAGCACATGCGTATTTGGCCTTTTTCGGGTAAGTCTGGTACCAACTCATCGACACCATTTGGCTGTGAGGCTTTGTTGGCCCAGACGCGAAGACGAACATGAAGGCGATTCTTAGTGCTAGACTACATACAGCACACGCCTCCAGCGACTACGCCACAGCGTGCCATACAACGAGATAGCGTAGTCTATGAAGAAAAGAAACACCGCCTTGTCCGTCTATTAGCCACTGTGAGTGATTGTATAGGAAAAGTACGCATCAAATTGCCCTGGGATATCCAGATGAAGTGGAAGGCGTGGTGCATCACCAAACGAATTGACTAACGCCACCTTTACCATTTAGCAGCTTTATTTCGGTCTAGTTTTCGAAGTCTTTACTATCTACTGAGTCTGAAAGTCGGAAACATTTACAATTCTAGCACTAACACTTCCAGTAGTACCAGACAATACTTCACCTTACGAATGTGGCATTCGGCGTGGCTTACCACGAAGTAGGAGAATGCTAGGGGGAAGCGGCAGGACGGTTTGTAAGAAATTTTGGTCCGTAATCCAACACGCTTCAGTGACCTGGGACCGATGCTTTGCTTTCTCCCACCACTCGGAAACCGGTACCATAGGGACTCCCCATGGCATCGCAGACTGTGTTTCTCCCAAATAATTCTAGGTGTTGTCTACTTTAAGGCAACTCAAATGTTCCTTGATGCGTGAATATAAAAAGGCCAGTCCGCACCCCTTACATAGTACTCCCACATTCATTGCATCACATGAGGCGAATCAAATCAGCAGTGAATTTTTCCCAATATGCAAAACTCATATGCGTTGGCCAGTTTTCCTTCCTACACATGTCTAGTACCAATTCACCTCCCCCCGGAGTGCTGGAAGTCTTGGTTTCCCGGTTGGGAAATCCAAACCAAGAACCTTAAGTCACAGTGCAAGCGACAGCCGGCGCCTCCTCCGACTGCGCTACTCTGCACCGAATGAGCTGGATACTTTTATTAAGTCATATTAGGTATTAGGTTATCCAGTTCTGAGCAAATACCACACTTTGAACAAGTAAAGGCCTTGGCTGTATATTAGTAGGTTTATGTGATGTCTACGAAGGCAGCTGTGAGGAGGCGGTGTCTGCCACCTTACACTCAGTGAAACATGGCGTGAAATATGTACTACGCAATATTAAGGAGACTTTATTGTGCCTTAGTCAACGTGATTTCTTGGGATCGCTGTTTGAAGAATACCCATTCCAGCGACCCATTCTCCGTCTCAAACATTCGTCGTATAAAGGTGGAAAGCTTAGCGGAGGTCGGCTAATGCCGAACTCCACCCTTCGTGCTTCCTGCTCATGCAATTTGTCGCGAAACCAGAAGTTAAATGATGAAGAACATTGCAGTGCAAATATTAGACACAGCGGGATATCTCACGACTAAATTTCCTGACCACGAAGGACGATAAGAAGTGTCCCTAATACATTTCTTCATCTGCACTCTACCTCCACACTATACAATGGGGTGCTTTGAATTCATACCTGCCCTCTTGGAGTCTGCACTACTATGCGGAAGCGGTCGAGCAGACAGCTCCTCCTAAATCGATCCCGCCTTAGCCTACCAGTGAGAGTCCTCGTTACCTTGTACCCAGTTCAGAACGTGCACGCAACTGTAAGGCTCCCTGCCACTTGCACCACACAGCTTATGGCGCACCCATGATTATCAACATTGCAGCATCAGGTAAACAATGAAGGTTAGAAGCCCGGTTGCCGAAGAACTGACGGCACTTGTGAAGCAAAGGGCCCCTGGTGCCGTGGGGTTGCCGGGAAACATGTTAACGCGGCAAACCCACGGCACCACGGGGCCGGTACTTATGAAGTACCCGTCCTCGGGTGCAGTGGGTTGCCGTGTTTCCGTCGCCGTTGCCGCGTTAACATGTTTCCCAGCAGTCCCACGGCACCACGTGCCCTCTGCTTCATAAGTACCGAACTGACGTTTATGCCTGACTTAAGGAACTTGAAAGAAGCGGGACAATGAAACGCATCGATAGCAGTCAGTGGCCAGAGGAATTCGTTCGTTACGCTCATGGGTGACTGCAGTGCAGTGGCAGAACCAGCTCAACATCAAGCAACCATCACGAAGATGAATTACAGCAGCAGTCGACCACGCAAGGGACAGGCTTCGGGATTTGCATGAAGAGCAACAATCAAAGCAACAGCGGGAGGCGTTAGGCGATATGGCCGCCAAATTATTTCCGCAGCCAGCATCCGAGGAAATTGATCTGCAATGAAACGGGAGACGGTCCATGCACGCCGCCGGCAGCCAGGAGGGTGCTGCCGGAACCGCTGCTGCTGCTGCTGTTGGTGGTGGCGATGGAGGGCCTCGAAACAATCGCGAACGATTCAGCACACGAGGCAGTCGGTGCTCGGCTGCAGCACAACTTCGCCATCGATCCGTTCGTTCTTCCGCATCGTTCCGTTTTTATCTCCCCCAAGCATCGGCGAAACTATAGCCTGTCTTGGAGCAGCTCTTCCCACTCAGTTCGCTGATAATCACCGGATCACAGTGCGCTTTCGAAATAGCCAGCGGATTAGACTGCGCCTTCTTAATCAGCAGCGAAGTCGGCTTCTACGCGTCACTTCGAAAATAGCTCTCCGTTTCTCTATATCCGTACGCTTGTACAGCAAGGAAATGCATTGCTCTTCAATACGCTGACGATAACATATCCCAGAGCCATTTCATAATTACTCTGTCTTCGTATTTTCCATGCTTTTTCGTAGGCCTTGATTACATTCGGTGGTGCTGGCCTTCAGTTGATCTGCTGTTAAAACTTATGGTTAGCACTTTTCGTTGCTCTCTCTGTTGGTTTACTTCATCTGGGGCTCAAGACTCTTGTTGTTTTTCAGTTTATTTCATATATGGTTTTGTTCAGCTCGAGATTATTTTCCCTGCGTTATCAAATTCTGGTTATACCTCCTGCACATCGTTACGTTGCGGAGGATCTTATGTAAATGAATGTCCCCGACTTATCTTCTTCCGAATTCAATACTGGGTATTAACAAGCACTCGGACTGATCTTCTTTTTTTACAAACCGATTTTTTCTTTTGCTTACTGGCCGCCGCCGAGGTGCGTACCAGTATAATGAGGTCTCTGAAAGATGGGACCCGCCCGGCGGTGCGTGCCCAATGAGCTATGGACTGGAACACTTGACACTCTGTTCAACCTTGGTTGTTAGCTGGTTCTCACCCCTGATACCGCCCAGGTCGGTTCTACTATAGATACGCAAATTGATCATTTTTTATTAAATGACTATAGTTATTCCTTCTATTGAGAAATGCCCTTTTATTCAGGCCTCCATCAGGTGGTTTCAAGCTTTTGCTGGGGGAGTGAAACATCTGTTATGAAACTTGTTTTTTTTTGTCCAGTGTTATGATGGATTCTGTCATTCCGCTCTTTCCGCTATTTAGTCGTTTCAATGGTTCCCAACTAATTGTATTCACTTCCTTTTCTGATTTTATTTTTTGTTTCTTCTTTCTCTTTTCTTACTGAGGCTGCTTTAATTCACCATCATTGCCTCGTCGTAAATAATTTCCCCTTTTTGACTGTCTAGCGGTGCACGCCGTCAAGCGGCGTGGTAAATAAATAAATAAATAAAATGGGTTCGTATGTTAGGTATTTTCCTGACTACGGTAGCATGATCGCCCGCCCCGATTTTCCTTTCCTTCTCTACTTTTCATGCCATTCATACCTATATGCTATATTTGTCTGCGTACTCGAGCTTCCCATTTTAAAAGTCTTTGGACAACTCGTCAGGATTTTAAGGAAGGTGGGAGTGGACCCCTGTCTAGAGCTGCACTTTACTTTATTCAATCGCGACAAGTGCCATCCCGTAACTCTCATATTAAAGCGAAACACACGAAAATAAGGTGCCGCCCCGTTATATATAATTGAGTTCATCCATGCGCCAGGTCGTGAGCCCGTCCAATGGTCAGTGGACACTGCATGTCTTCACATGCTCCGAAGCACGTGGAAAGAGTCCAAATCGATCGCCATTGCCGATCTTTTCTGAGCAAAGCGAAAAGGACGGTCGACGACCTTGCTTCACAACGAATACACAGCATCGATCTGTCGAACAATATCCATCGACGTTATTCATTTTTGTCAATCATTACCACTTCAGGTGTGGGCTGTTTAAATATGGTAGGTCGAGCAATATCTATGAATATCATCGATTTTTGAACGGAATTTACCGTTTGAGGTACGAATTGACCAAATGTAATGCACACTGGACGAGTTAGTGGCAAGCGCGTGTATCTGATAGCTGATGGTCGAGTTTCGGAACAAATAACCGAAATCTCTCAACTAATTTGAGATCTATCTTGGTCGGAGGGAGACACTGCTAGAAAAGCGGAATAAACATATACATTGCGCCTGTTCCGGCAAAGGGAGGTTTTCTCGTAAACTAGTTCAGAGTGCAGTTTTTCTAAAAGAGTTCACTTCCAGTTTTGACTTCATTGTAAAAGATAGAAAGAAGTGCTCTCCCATTGAAGATAGACCCCTAACTTATTCTAGCCACTAACAATTTCTGAGCCGTAGCCCCAGCTAGTATTTAGTCTGGACGCTAGGCTAGTCGAAGAGGCTCCACGGTGGCACTGTGAGTTCACCCCGGAAAGTACAGAGATTATGTATGTATGGACACTGGATGACGGCCTATTCAAGAAACGATTTCTGTGGCTATTCAAGAAAATTTGGGCAAATATCCGAGGGCAAAGGGCGGAATCTCTTCTCAGGATCCTAGTGTGCAAGAGGGGGGGGGGGGGGGGGGGGCACCTTATCCCTGTTCGCTTAGCAACGGCGTAAAATGGAGCACAAACTAACCGATGAGAGGTCACTGCTTGTACTTTCCTATCCGATGATGCCATCATGTGAGCTGCACAGCTCAACTTTGTTTTGCTTGACCCAGTCATAGGTCAAACCACGTTTAGTCAGAGGTAACTACTACATGCCCTAAAGTTTCCTGAGTAATCCTCCTTTGACCGGCGAAGACGTTCACGTGGCCAAGGCCTTTGTCAATCTCATTTATTTCTGCCGCTTTGCAACGCACAGGTCTACACTTCAACATGGTATTTTCTTCACAACTACGCGTCGTTTTCGCCTCTGCTGTAACCGTTACCGTTTTCGACGTAGTTTTCATAACGCTTTTATGAAAACTACATCGAAAACGGATTAGATTAGGTAGATCGCGGAGTCGGAGTTAGAACGCAGTTTCCTGCGGTCAATCGTGCAGGAGTGGAAGGCACGCATCAGCTCGATTATGTGATTTCTCGCATTCTAACTCCTATACGACTCCTCCTGTTCGATATCGCAATGCGGCGAAAGGACTAAATGAGAGTGTAGTTGAACGATGGGATGGAGGTAACCTCAGGTGCCCGCTACGACAAGTGAAGTCCAAGCTCATTGATCATATGTATCAGGTTGGAAAAAGTTTTTTTTTAATTTTTTCAAAGATTTATTACTTCACAACTACAATTCAAATCAATTGAGATAAACTCCATTTTGTTCCACTACACTTCTCCAAAGACTGGGTACTTTTCTAATTCCTCTCGCTTAAGGCGCCTTTTATACTCCCGCCGCGGCGCGGCGCGTCAATTTGGGGAGCGGCGCGGCCAGTCGCGGCGCGCCCCGAATTTGACGCGCCGCTGCGCGATTGCAGTTAGAAAGGCGGGGGGTCGGCGACGCTCGGCCACGAGCTTCTACGCACTACGGCCCGTGCTCCGGAAACGGTCCATGAGTCATTTAGGGAGCAAAACAGAAAGGATTCGTCTGGCTGATCAGCGCAATGCATCTTGTCAATGTTTGTCGTGAGATTCCTATGGGGAGCGACGAATCCTCTCTTAAGCCTGGAGTCGAAGTCGTTCGCTCAACCTACGGTTGAAACTGGTGAGTGTGGTATTGAGTCGAGTTCCCTGCAATGCAAACGGCTTTAAACCACTCTTTATTTTGCGATATGTGCGGGTCCAAAAGTAAAACTGTTGGAAGCTACTCATCGTCGAGAATCACTCAAAATTCTTTCTCATATGGCCATTCTGGGGTCACTGTGCACTAAGCATATCTTTGGCGTGGTATATGACGCTTCGTGAATGTCTACAGATCTCCATTCTCTTCCTTGGTTACAGAAAGTACGGGCTAAGGTTATGGTCACCGATTTCGCCCTATTCCTAATCATGCAAACCTAGTAATCGTCTATAACTTCAAAAAACGATGTCAGATTCGTGATCAGCACCCCTAAATACCCCCTCCTCCTTCCAAATAGGAGAAGTTTGGTCGAAACGGTGAAATCGCCCACCCTACACCGAGTCTACCGCGGCTGATCGCGCCGTGCCACGCCCTTCCCCTCAGCGGCGCGATTCGCCGAATACCGTAACCCAAAATTCCGTCAAGTGTGGTGTTTTGCGGCGGCGGAGTATAAAAGCGATGCGGCGCCGCCCGGCGGCGCGAAAAATCGATAGCCATGCCGACCATCACGCCGCGCCGCGGGGCGGCGCAAGTATAAAAGGCGCCTAAAGGACTGCAGTTCTGGAGTCGTACCATTGCTGAATCCAATTTTTGAGGTCTTCGTCCGTTTCAAAATATTTCTCTCTAATTTCTTGTTTAAGAGCACGGAAGAGATGGTAGCCGGTAGGGGCGAGGTCAGGGCTATACGGTGGATGTGGCACTACCTCCCAGCCCAGCTCCTTTATTGTTTCTCTTGTGAGTCTTGCAACATGTGGTTTTGCATTGTCAGTGTAGGATCATCACCTTTGACTTCTCAGGCCTCTTTTCTTTGAGAGCTGCGGCAACTTTGTGGAGTTGACCAATGTATGTGGCAGCAGTAAGTGCCTCTCCACTTCTGAGAGTTTCCCAGTAAATCATTCCTCTGATATCCCTCAAACACTCAAGGGAATCTTCTTTTCGTGAAAATTCGGCTTGAGATCAGGCTTAGGGTTTTCTCCTTTCTGTACGCATTGTCTTTTTCTTCGGAAGTTGGCATACAGAAGCCAGGACTCATCGCCTGTCACAGTTCGCGGCAGAAACGATTTTCCTTCGTATCTGGACAGAAGAGAAGCAGCGATGGAGAGCCGTTGACCTTTCTGAGTGTCTCACAGGGCATATGGAATCTAAGCTCCAAATTTCCATGCAAAGCCAAGATTCTTCAGATGGATTCCCACTATTCTACGAGACATTTCGAGCTTCTCTGCCAGTTGGCGTGTCGTCTGCCTACTATGGGCACGAAGAAGATGGAGTAATTCAGTGTCGTCCAATTCAGTTCGCCTTTCTGACCATGCTTTGTCCTCGAGTGAATAATCTCCCTTCAAAAACTATCCGAACCACTCATAACAGCGCGATGAGTAGTACATCCCAAGCCATATATGGTTAATTTCATGAAAAATGCCATGCCGAAAATGGCCATGAGGTAGATCTGCCATTGAGTCCGGAAGATTGAATAGATAACGAAGTACAAGAAGGGTCTTGACTTGTGTCAGCGTGCGAACGGTAGACAGGTGTGATAGAACTCTGAAATCAGCAATCAATACTGGCTAGTGTGTTTACAAGGAGAACGGCAAAAAAAACTTTTCGAAGTGTGAAGAGACTTTTTCCAACCTAATAGTATGCGAGAAATTTTGGGACCTGCTTGTGTGGACCACACTTCGGATTTTCCTCCTTCGCCTAGTCATCGTTGGCGAAGGAGAGTGCAGAACTCAACTGTGGATACAGAATCGAAACATGGTGAAAAAATGCGAAAAAGTTATCAGGAAACAATATTGATAAGGCCTCCAATACGTACTGCGCCCATAACCAATAACTGGAGATTTGGGTAGGTTCGGTGTCAAATATTCCAATACGTAAGGCTCATCACAATCATTAAATTAAACGCTCGTTCGAATGAAACAGGGCTCTAATCCCAGTCTCGCGCCCTAAACATCTAATCCATCTTCCCTTTAATTTTCATAACCCAACTCGCCGTGATCGCACCAATAATTCTGGTGCTCACAGCGAGCACGGTTATGAAACCTAAAGGGAAGATGGAATAAATCTGGGCATGTATTCTATATGAAAGAGCTACAAGGACCTCTCCCCAGCCATACCTGCTTTAGTCAGTAGCAAAATCCCTGTGTTGCAGCGGTAATAGGTATTCGCTTCCAACCCTGGTCCTCGAATCCTGCCACGTCTCCATACGTAGCTCCAAGGGTTTGTATGAAGAGCGAGAGAGCTTCTGAAGAAACGATGGCAATCAATTGCCGGCGAATGAGTGACAACGTCTACTCCATCGCGTGTTGAGTCATAAACAGCGTCAAGCAAAATGTACCGCGTTATTCTACACGCTCAAAACATCGCAGTTTTCCCGACGGCAACATCGGAACTGGTGGAGGCGGCGCTTTCGTTGACGCTGCGATGACGAGGGCGTTGCATTCAAATTCCCGTCACATCACCGCCGATAAAGCTGCTCACGGCCGTCAGCCGTTCAGAAGGCGTATCAGCTTTCACGCAGTTTCCACATTCGTTTGTTCTCCGTGCCCACCGCGGTCCAGGCCTTCACATCCGCAACGTCTTTTTCATCGTCTCGGGCAAGAATGCGGCTGTTTTTGTTATGTTGCACGCCGTGTGCAAGACGTCGTTGTTAAGTGAACCACTTAGTGGAGACAGAATGTTTGGACAGAATCAGCTCTTTCCCTCATTTGAGTAGAGTGGCCATTACTAGCGCTACTTGCCTCCGAAAGAACAAAGGTCAATGCAGTCAATGCACTGAGGATGGGCCATGCATCCTAGTTCCAAGTGGAATAGTTATGTTACTTTGAATCAGTGGTAGCCTAGTACTGGTAGCCATTCGGGACTAGATCTCCATTGCGGCTGGTTAGAGCAATTCACTGCATGGAACACCTAAGCATCCAAAGTGCCTCTAATACTAGGAACCTATGGGACTGAAAACAGCTCAATATGAATGAGAACAACTTGTACAAAACTAAATCGCTCTGGAAGACAATTTTCTTTCTTTCTTTATTTATTTAATGTATTTGTTTAAGGTATTATGTGTTTTTGTATTTATTTAATGTATTTATTTAATGCAGATAATAAAGCGCTCGGATCTATCCTAGACGGGGGAAAATAACTAGAAATTATGTAACCAATTGACTCGAGACTCACGGTGCGGCCTCAAGAAGGCTAAATAGGACCCAAAAGTAAACAATCAGACACAAACGAACGTCACGGTTGTAAAGACGTCTCGGAGGGAAAAGCGCATCTAAACACAAATGACCGCCGCCTGACTTGTTATGATCCAGATCCCCTATAGTGAAGGAAGGGGGGACATAACTGTTTGTTCACAACGACGGCGAACACAATGCAATTTTTTTGCGAGTTTTGTCAGTTTAGTCCTATTTTGCCCTCTCGAAGCCGTACTGTTCATTCCAAGTCAATTCGTTACATAATTTCTAGTTACATGCTCCCCCCCCCCCCCCCCCGACTAGGATACATCCAGTGCGCTCTATACCAAGCATTAAAAACATTCATTGGGAGAGCACGACAACAATAATTGCAAGAATCTAGTCGCCTGTTCTGACCTACCAGCCTAGTGTGATTCTGTACAGCTGGGTGCAATCCTAGTTAGTGTGGCCACTCTTAATTAAACCATTCCTTAAGAATTGAATGTGATCAGTATATATTTCTATAAATGAAACTCAAGCACTCCATAGAAAACAATTACAGTGAAATCAAAATAAATAACACAGAAAACATTATAATATATAACATTTGAAGCTAGGTCTAGACGTTTCCAAATGATTATGACGTGATGTACATTGTCTTGTCGGTGTAGTTGATTGTTGTTGTCTTAAGTCCTCCGCACACTTTTTTGCGGGACGCGGAAGGCGGGAGGCATCAAAACTGCCTCGTAGGCGGCACTGATCCTCAGCTTTGCCTCCCCACTCCATCGCCAACGCAGTTTCATTATCATTATCAGTTTCCGTCCTAAATCCCGCCACGATCAGCTAGAGCCCAGACAGAACTCTGTCGGCGGCAAAGCGGCTGCAGAGACAGTAATTTATTTATTTATTTGATACACTCAACAAAGGTTGTAGTTCCTCCGATTTTCACAAATGTTCGTTATTCTATGTTCTGGGTTTTCTAGTGCTTTGTTTCGCGTTCAGTTTTTGATTCGCGTGGGCATGACCTACGTCTCAAAGATAAAGATAAAGGTGTGCTCAATACGAAACACAGGAGGAAACGGCAGCGGCTGTAATGCCTTAAATCATTACACCCGCTGCCGCTTTGGCGGCGCCGTGCCTGCCGCCCAGACGGCAAATCTGCGGCAAACTCTGCTTCTCTGCCCTATGCTTAAAGATAGGGCTGCCGCGTTGTCGCAAAACTGTGCGGAAGCGTTCAGACTACATTTTAATCTCACTGGTATTATCTCTTCTATCTGCTAGACGATGCTGCGTTCTCGGTGTAGATCTGGTAAAAGGGTCCTCGATTGAAGATTTGCACCGAGCGCGGTCCTTTTTAAGTTCCCCCTACCGACTAGGAACTCAGAAACTGAGTCCGCCTGAGTAGCCACATCGTTGTAGTTTACTTGTTTCTATATTTTTGCTGCCTACTTTTTGTGATTCGTTATTTTGGGAAATCGTTTAAGAGTGGCCACCACCAACTAAGAGTGCACCCACAGCTGCCCTAGGTCGGTTTAGGCTATCAGGTTGGTCCGCCTAACGTAAAATAGAATGCGGTAGGGTACAGAGGGAACGAACAGTGAAAACGTTCGCCATAATATGCACCCAAGGAAGCCCTATTTCCCATAAAGCAACAATGAGAGTAGGATTTCAATTCAACTGACATATACCTATCGAAGCCCTTGTCGTCAACTGTCTGTTTCCTAGCATGGACACGATGGTGGTGCAAGAGAAACGGCGCTTAGTCTTTGTTTCGCACAGGAATAGTTTAGTTTGCCGCATTCCACGAATGGAACAACGCGGTCGGCTTAGTCCGTTTCGACACCAAGTGATTTTTGGGGAAATCCCTCGCATACTTGCTCCACGTGCTGCACACGACATCACACGCAAACACCATTACGTCAGTGCTGTTGCACAGGTGTAATCCACATATTCCACACGTCTTTACACGCAAATCCCACGTCATCAGTGACGCTGTCCCAGAAATGAATAAGACCGTCTTTACGGACGAGTAGTATCCGCGGTGGCGGTCTCCGCCGCGGTCGTGCGGGGTACATACCGCTCATGGCCTGTTACAGAAGCAGGTTTGAAGGTTGAAGAGCTAGCTATTAGGGAAGAGATATTGGGACCATATTCGCATTAATTCCGTGCCCTCCTTCGCGTAAGACGAGGCAATAAAAGAAACTCCCAGATGCGTGCAGCGGGTAAACTACATGCATCGCATCCCGAAGTCGTGTACGGAACTACGGCGGATTTGATCTCTGTATTTCTCCCCTTATCCCACTATCGAATCTCTTCCCAAAACAGTGGATTTCACAAGAAGGGATATCGAGAATTGAACAAAAGCCGATGCTCAAATTGTTTTCAGATGAAGCTTCTTAGTAAGAAGCTGAGGTGATACACTATCGCCGTGAAAATGATTTTGTAAACACTTTCTACCATATGATGTGCCGTTCTGATGCAAGTGTAGGTAGGAGTCCATCCTCTTTCCCAACTTACACCTTTCGCACGAAACGTAGGTGGATCTCCACAGCAATAATATTTCTGTAATCGTGCTAAAGATTTTCGATTAAGAAGATAGAGGATAAAGGATGGCGTTACTCGCTTTCGGGACGGGCCAGTTATATAATGACCTCCGGTGGTCAACCGATAGACAAGCTAGTGTTTTATCCTTCCAAGGCAAGTTTGGCACCAATTCACAGATCCCGAAGACATGGAAGGCTTAGTTGGCTTGGGCGCGAGATAAGAACCATGCTCCTGAGGCACGGGAAGACGGCTGTCAATCGTCGCACCTCCTCCGATTGCGCTTCAGGCGCTTCATTAAATTAAGGGATCTATCCTAGTCCGGGGGCACATAACTAAAAAGTATTGTATGTGACAAATTCACTCAAGACTTACAGAGCGGCTCCCACAGAATGACACAGGACCTAAACAAGAAAATTCACAAAGAAAAAACGAAAAAATTGCATTTGTTACGGTTGTAAGAAGGCAAAGTTGTGTGCTCTCCTCACCATGTTAGATACTGGTTAAAACATGTCAAGCGAAGGTCAGCACGCGGCATGCAGCTTCATGCGCCCTCCCCTCCGTGTTAGGTCCTGTCCTGGCTATAACATGTCAAGCCGCGGTCAGCACGCGGCATGACTCTATTCCGTTGCTCGTTGCCCGCCGAGACGGTTGTAAACCTCGGTGATTTATTATATTTATTATTATTTATATATATTTTTTATTTTTTGTTTCTTCTTAAGTTTTTGGTTTCTTTTAGGTTGGGTTTCGTTCTCTAGGAGCCGCTCGGTAAGGATTAATTCATTTTGCTCCTAGTTTTTAGTTATGTGCCCCCCACGGACTAGGATAGATCCAAATTAAGATACAAGAAGAATTATCTGAATGTTGCGAATAAAAAAGAGGGTGCATCCTTCATTCTAGACTTCCATCCTATGTGGTTCCTATTAAAAGAAAATTCTTTAATCAATTTCGTTTAAAATTCATTTGTCGGATCTATCCTTGTCGGAAAGAAACACCGCCCGAAATGAGAAACAAACACACACAGGATGGTGTACACTAGGAAACTGCATAGAAACGTCCTAATGTAATTCAGTTCGGTGCGTAGTTTCTGCATTACGGCTCATCTTCAATTCAACCATCAGGCAAAGTCGTCAAAATGGCTGCGAGAAGTCTTTCCCACCCACCATTTGGATAGATCCATTACTTTGCTCCTGAACGCTGGAACTTAAATCGTACCTGAGGCTTGCGTGTGAAGACGTGTGGAGGACGTGGATAAAACCATTGCAGCATCACAGGCCCCCACGATGTTAACGTGTAAAAATGTGTGCAAGACGTGGGAGATTCCCCAAATTTTACCTCTAAACAGATTAAGCCAACGCGGTTTGCTGTTCCGTGCTAGAGTGAGGAACACTGCGTGCTTAACAATCGTGTGAAACGATTCTCGCCAAGAGTGGATGGAAGTCAAGAAAAAGCTAGTAGAGACTTCGTTTGTCTCATAAAGTATGCTGTAAAGGGGCGATATAATGAAGTGCGAAATTACATGTATAACGTAAGCTAACATCGCGGCGCGTGGTAGCAGTCGGAAGAAGTGTCGGCTGTAGCGTGTACCGGATTCCAGGACAATGGTTCGGGTTTCCCGCCCAGGCCAACCAAACCTTTGATTCCTCCGGCGAACTGGTACCGGAGTTGTCAGGGAAGGATAAAACACTGGACTGCTCATCGGCTGTCACTGTAGGTCACGCTGTATAGGCGAAACGCGCATTTAAATTGCCTCCACGACATCCCGTAGAAGAAGAATGCACGGCGCATCCCAAAAGGGATTGAGTAACGCCGTCTTTTATCCTTTTTATCCCTTACACTGAAATGAAGGGCACCAGCACTCACTTGCAATGGTTCAGCTGGTGGCAACACAATTCAACCGGTGAAGCTGAAGACCTTCACTTATAATGAAGAGGTTTAGGTCATCACTGCTGCTGTTAGATGATAACCGTTCTACACGTGGGAAATGCCACGACACGTCGTAGTTGTGCTAGAGAACTGATGGGCCGTGTCCGCTTATTCCGCCTCACTTTTTTTAAATCTTAAACCAGGCGTGGTTGAGGGTTAAATACTAAAGGTTGGCGCTAATTAACTCCGTCATGTAGTGCGCCCACATTCCTTACTCTACGTGGCATCTTGGATGCAATCTGAATATAAACTGATTCAGTCCCAAAGGGGAGGTCACTCCATAAAATCACAGTATTTGAGGATGAACACATATAACATAACATATAAACGACCTCACCCAAGAAATAGCGGGTCCCGTCGCTAGGATTTAGAAAAAATTGGTTGCAAAAGCATGAAGAGGCTCCAACGGCTCCGAAATTCCTGTTTTTAAATTCCCGCGCACCTAATGCGAGCGCGTCGACTCATTCAACACATGGGGAGACACGCATAGGCGACTCAGGGACGTGATTCCACCTCGATTCAAGCGTAGAAAGTAGCCTAACCCAGCGTCGACCCAGCCAGAGGGAACTGATCCAAGCGGAGGCTACAGCCTCATGAGCGCTGAGCCGGGTGGAGGATACTGCCTGACACAAACGTCTATCCAGCCAGAGGCTGCAGCTTCATTCGTCTCTCAACCACAAAGACACCGCTAGCAAACAAACGAAGCGGCACAAGCTTGAGAGTGAATAGTCAAGAAACGTTGAACAAGAAGAAACAGAAAGGCCTGCTTTGAAAGTGATGTGACCCCATGGCTGTCCAACGAAGAGTACAAACAAGAAATTAAATTCTTATGGCAGAGATCGTATCCGCTTGGACGATGCTACCTAATCCGCGCCTCAAGCTCGTCGCTCCATTATATGTAAAGGAAACTAACAAAACAAACAAGTGAAGCTAGCAAACAAAGCAGCTCAGCAGAAGGAAGGCTCAAATGTGAGCAACGGAGCACATTTCATCACATGGTGTGGGGCGTCCCTAGTCAACAGACTTCGTCAGTGGTCAACACCGACGGTCATGGGATGCCGTCGTTCTCTGTGTATACTAGATTCAGCTCTCTTCCGGCTTGGAAGCTTCCCCTTTTCACCCCGTTGCATGCGACGCACGGGAACCTTCGCCATATACATCATTTCCTTCTTATTTGTATTCCAGTTTCGCCTCTAATTGTACACTTCAAAATTGGTCACTGTTCTAATGGTAAGCAAGCCTGACGCTTTTGAAGTGGACATCAAAATGAACATATTCCAAATCGAAACGAGCCTCCTCAAGATTTAAACAGACGCTCTTCGAGACGATTAGAATAATTTTTTGTTCAAAAAATAGTAGGACTTTCTTTGAAATTCTTCAACTTATCCGCTAATAAGAGCACATTGTTTGAAATTCGCGCTTCTCAGATCGCTGTTAAAAGCAAACAGCATTTACCCTCTCAAACCAATGAATACCGCGACGAGCTGGACGAGTGTATGCCGCGATCTACTCTTTTAATACATTAAATGGACTGCTGTCTCTCTCTGCTCTAAAACAAACTTATTATTTATTTTACAAACTTATTATTAATTTAGTTCATTATTTTTCCTTAAGAATTAAAATTTTTACAAAATTATTCTTCAAGAAATGGAAATTTTATAAAATTTCAAACAGAGTGCTCACTTATTGGGGCAGGTTGATTAAAGGTTGAAATAATATCATACTAAAAAATATTTGAACAAAAAATATTCTAGCGTTCCTGAAAAGTCTAGTTGAGTGAGGAAAGAGCTAGTTTTCATTTGGAAGATGTTCAGTTCGATTTCAAAGGCGTCACAAACTTGCTACTAAGAAGAGTGTGCAGTTTGATTTGAAAAGTGTCCAGTTGGCGCAAAGATGGTGTAATATGGTGTAATCATTAGAGCGTTGACGCAAAGTAGTTCTCGAAATCTGTAACCCGTTTTGCGGGAAGTCAGATCAAAAGCTAAACTTTTGATCAGATCTCTGAACACATGCATTGATCAATGGATGGCTGATTCTTCGCAGCCATGACGTCAAAGCGCATTGAATTCTGTCGTCGCTTAGCATTTGCAATACCACTTGCAACCCCTCAACCACTTTCACTCCGGCACTTCCGACTGCACACACGGTGTTCCTCTGGTTTCCCGTCTCTTCTGAACTTTCTTGCTCACTGCCTATTGACAGCTATCCAATTGTTATCAATTGCGGGTCTCCTTGCCCGCTTCTCTCACACCTGTTTTCCCTCCGTCTGTTCCTCTCCCTTGATCCTCTACCAACCCTCAACCCGTGTCCTCAAACTGACGGAGCGATGATCTACATCATCCACGTTCTCGTGGTCACTAGCCCACTCTCGTGTGCCCGACCGACGGCATTTCTGTCACCTGCCTGCCCTTCTTGCACTCCACCTCCACCTGAGTGTTACACTCCTCCGTGGATGCCTTGTTCCCATTAATCCCCTTGGTCGACACTTCTGCCGCCTGACAACACGTTATAATGCGGTCGTAATAGGTTCGAACTACACTGCTACGCGTGCACTCCCTACTGCATACTTCGCTGCTCTCTCCGTTGCAACACCCCACGACTTGATTTTCCTTTTATCTGACTTTGTAAGAGAATAGCACGAGTACTGCCGCCAGAGTTAGGAGCCCACTCGCGTGTGCATCCTGAATCCAGCTAGGTTCCTGGTTCGTGTCGTCCAGAACAAGTCCTCCATAACTGTGAGGTCCTCGGAGCGCTATATATGTCAGCTAAGAATTCAACACTGGAATGCCCATCGAGTGGCCATCGGCGGTCGTATAGGACAAATATGCGCTTACATTGCCTCCTCTATGTTACATAGAAATAGAATGTGTAGCATATCCCAGACAGGGCTTGAGCAACCCTGCCATTGTACTGCATGTTTCCAGTGACTTTACATAGAAGCCTTGTGTCCGATGGCTATCTTTTTCACGAGACGTCCCTTCTTCGGACGGTAACTAACATTGCAGAGATAATTCTGGGAGTATGGCCACCCTCTCGATGACACTCCAGAAAAATAACAGGTGGACGGCATTACTAAACCCTTTTAGTATTCGCCACGCATTCTACTTCTACAAGATGTCATGGAGTCAATATGTATGCGTATTTAGCCTGTTCAATGACCTGCGGTGCGATAGACAAGTCAGTGTTTTATCCTTCCCAAACGATCGGTACCGATTCACCGAACCGATGATGGGAGGCTTGGTTCGTTGGACAGAAAATCCGAACCAAGAACCTAGAACCGTCCCAACGCGACAGCCGGCGCACCTCTTCTGAGAGCGCCACCACGCTACCATCCCTATAGAATACCTCTATGGAGCGGAAGCAAAAATTGTTCATACAGAGGTCCTGAAAACCCGAAGTAGGTTCACACCACCATGTAGCCGTAGAGCCATCCTGCCTCCCCGAAACACGTCTTCGCACGAACTGCGAGGCTAGCATCATCGTATTTTTGACATCAAGTTGAGAGAGAAAGTGCTGCTCGCTAGTTCAACTCGAGCTCGAGGAACTAGTACTCCCCCGTTACATTGTCAAGTGGCTGAATTACTATCGACCTTATGGGGTTGCAATACGTCGTCTTTCTTGTATATTCCCTTGCAAACGCTGAAATTCTATCAAGTTTTGTCTAATTCGAGTGTGACTTGTCGCCGTCCACACGACTAACAAGATTTTCTTTAGATTGATTTTCCTCTGAAATGGAAAATTTAATTCCCTTTGCAATAGTGATTCCAGTTGAACATCCTGAAGCACGAAGTCGTCAGCAACAGAGACCAGCAGATGGAGATTTTCAAAGAATGCTTAGGCAGGTATCAAGCGAAACTGAGTTTGCATCATACAAGAAAGTTTGGCCCGACTAGCTGCGTTCGGACGAACAGCGCTGGTGGTGAAATGGGCTAGCATGCTAGCCGGAAAGCAAGGGAAGCGAGTTCAAGTCCTGTCTAGCGCAAGAGTTCTGGATGCAAGTAGTAGTGCAGTAGCATTAGTAAATCTAAGAGGTCCGCCTAGAGTTTCCTTCATTTTCACTTTGTTGTTTGAGTTTTTCAAACACGGACGGTGTATAGCATAGATCATCAATCGATCAGCTTAGTATACGCCGCACATTTCGTTGTCATGATTTTTAAGGTCACACGTTTTTTAAGCTAACCTGAAACTATTATAAGAGTCCATTCTATGTCAGCGTGGGAGCAAGAGAGGCATAGGAAAAGTGGACAAGAATAGCAAGAGCTAAGCCTGCCAGGCATTAATTTCTTTATTCGGCTGTGTTTGTATCAGGGTTTCTATTCTTAGGTGATGTCGTCTGGACGCTATACATGGGAACTAAAGGCAGATCCTCCAGTCAAGCGGATGACTTGGATTCTTCAGTTTTTGAGATAGCTAGAGGACTGATGAATGATTTTGTGTGATTAATCTCGGTTGATTCGGATGATTCACTTTTCTTCGCAACCGAGACTGACTTCACTCACTGACAAATAACTTCCTTACGGTAAAGATACAACGTACGTTGAGTAAACTGCGGCTGCGTCATTTCTACCGAATCACATTTTGGATAACTAGAGCCAGTATGTTCAGCTCAATACGTGGGAAAACAGACGCCTTTATATCGTATGAGGTTGCCCCTTTGTTTCTAAGCGTTATCACAGCTGAAACTGACGTAGATTATCGGAAGAGGATATCCTGCTCACGTTAGGCAGTAGCTGCCTGGGAAAGTGGAAACCGACTTGTCCATTGGATAGGTACCGCAGGACTTCACATAACACAAGTACGTACTGAAAGCGCCTCCACATGATCACCTGTATCATCTGTCGTCCCGTTGATCATCGGGTTGCTCGAGCAGCCGCGTTTCCATTCATTTCTGTCGCGTGCCAGAGTGCCCCAATGGATCCTCTTCGTCCGAGCCGACACGAAGAACGATATATCGTTCGTTCACACGGCTTTCACGAAGAAGTCCGACAAACGCTTCGGTTTGTATCCTGGGGCCGGATTCATGAACGACTTACAGCAATTTAACAGAGAAAATACTGCCGAAGTCCCTGACAGAGCGGCGAAATGTTTCACCATATCGCTTGATAAGCCGCGCTACCAGGGAATTCGGCTGTATTTTCTTTGATAAATTGCTGTAGGTCGTTGATGAATCCGGCCCCGTGTTCTCCGCATGACAAATACACGTAGAAATAGAATGCGTGGCGCATCCAAGAGGGTTACTGGACGATGTAGATTTGTATCCGTTTTCGTGCAATATTCCTTTACGCGAGAAAGCGACTCAAGAGAAAGTGCGCAGAAGAACAGTTTGAGCCTTTCTTTACTCCTCTTATTTCCTCCTCTGCCACAGAACTTCCACAGGCATGAATAGGAAGTCTCTTCGCATGTCTCCTTCCCCTTGTTTTTTCTCCTACCGATAATTTCCGATTCATGTAAGATCTAGACAAGGCTCTGAGCTCATCCAGAGGTCTATTAGCGGAAGGTGCTCGCGGTTCTCAGCACGCACGGCTTCTATCTCTTCAAGTGCTCCATTTCAGGCCAGCCGAGTGCCATCACATTTCGGCACGACAGACAGCTGAGCCGCGGCCGCCGCCACCTATCAGCCTCTCCGGGAGCGCGACTCGCCGCGCCATCTTCAGCTCCTCGCCGTCGCCGCATCATTCCGGGCCGCCGCCGCGCCACGCCCCCATCGCCCTGCCATGAGGGAGGTAGTGATGTTGGGCGCGAGCCCGCGAACGCAGCGCTCCGTGTCAAGTGTCCAGGTGTGTCGCTTATCGTCGTCGTCGCCGTCGTAGTCGCTCTGCTTTCGTTCTCGCCGTGGCGGCCGCGAGCTCAGATTACACTCGCTCGGCGGTCGGCCACTGATTAGGGGACAGCCACTGCTGATTGATTTATCACCGTCACATAGCTCATCACGCCCGAGCGCTTTTATCGATTCCGAAACAGTGGAGAGATCCATCTGTCTCCAGCTGATGGCTAATGACAGAAGGACGGCTTACCCACCGAAGATCAGCCCTCCTTGGCTTCAATCAGCCATTTCCTCGTGTGCAAGGCTTTTTTGATGTATAGGTGGGCGTATACTCCAAGTTACAGTCGACACTTGGCTGTCCTTCAACTCCACAACGAAACCAATAGGAATAATGGGGCAGCAGCAGCGTTTCGTCAGCATAGGTAATTCCGAAGTGTACTTTCCAACTACCAAACGGCCGCACAATGATTTTTTCGACGGTTGCCGGCGGCGGGACACAGCACTTTCCACACATCACACACACACGCATAAATGTGCACATCATGACAATGGGCGATTTCCAATACTGGCTATGAATTATTCAGCTTCCGGCCAACTTCAGACCGACGGCCTTGGCGGCGCCCATCTACCAGTACTGCACCGATGACTTCATCGTGGATCTGCGAACGAGACCCGCCGAACCGTCGTCGAGTGAAGGACAAGCGCAGCCGGAACGAGCAAACGTAAGTGTGGCCACCGAGAGCGATCGCTCGGCCTTTGCCTAGTTGGCGACATTCGCAGCTCTTCCACGCAGCCTTCCAAGGTGCTCGTTATTATGCTCGTGTTGTCTGCTGCGAAAACCTTGGCTACTTTGAGCATATCTCTTCAATTTCTTAGTCAGTATGTCACGCGCAACTCGTCCTATCGATAGCCGCAACTTCTTCTTGTACTGGCCTATGGGTGTCAAAAAATCGCTGCAGCGTCTTCCCCGCAAAGAGCCGCGGTTCCTGAAGGCGTTCCCTGGGGAGCAGTCATCAAAGCGCTCGAAAACCATAGTCATCGAGCGCGCGGTCTGCTGAATACAGCGGTTTGAAAGGAACTTTACGAACTTTCTTCCTAGCAAGTCTACTCCTATCACTAGCACAGCTCCGTCTCAGTCGAATAATCGCGGGAGTTTTAGACAAATTCAGCATAATGCTGGCAAAGAACTAATGAACTGGAGTAGAGGGTAAAGGGTGAAACGTTCAACTACTCCGGGGTGTGACACGTTTCCTGACTGTAGAAAAGTCATTGAGAAGCAATAAATGTTCCTTTAAACTGAACAGTGTGTCGTGGTGACCCGTCGAAGGATAGTTCAGTGTTTCATCCCTTCAGCGCAAGCATCGCTCACATTTGTCCATCGGCCGCGAAAGATAGAAGGCAAAATAAAGGTGAAAAGATAGATCTCCCACATCGGCGCCTCCTACCAAATTTGCTCTATCAAAACATTTGCATAAAACAAGTTCTTTGCCGATATTGGTTAAAAAGGCAGTTCCGGAAATATTATGCACTGACATTCTGCAATTTAACTGGGCTTTGCAGATCAAAACTCTAGCGGTAAGCGGGACTCGAACTCGCACCCCTGGTAGGATGCTACTACCTTATTAGCTTTTCATTACGGTATGGCTCATCACCTTATTTTGGTTCATACTAATAATGTGCTTATTCGACTATTCGAATAATGGTTCGAGCAATTTATTATAATGTATTATTGTATATTATTCGAATTCAAAACTTCCTGGTTTTCGAATCTCCGATTTCGAACGGATATTCGAAAATCAGGAAGTTTCGAGAGTCGAAAACCAATAATTACTCGAATAGTCGAATAAGCACAACTATACTTCATACTAACATTTCATGTAGTTCTTCTATGAATTAGTAGACGCAATTCATATCAAATGACAACAATAATAAATAGTAACACCCACGCATATTGGCTTTCGTTATGGCATCCGCTTCAATTGGCGAAAATGACACTCTAATTGGCTTACTACATATCCAAGAAATGGAGACCTAGAAAACCCTTCATCGCACCTTTTTCTTCCCCAATAGGACATTTCGCGCCTTAAATTTATAGTTACGCTCTAATGAGCCTCTCTCAGCTCATACGAGCGGTCAATTTGAATTATTGACTGTAAGGACATTTGCTGAGAAAAGCAGCTTTTAGACCTGAATTCTTAATAATCCGTTGACAATGCGCATTTTGGTCTTTACACGACTGAATAACCCCCAAGAATTCTCTACTCGTTCTCCCTTTCAAATCGATCTATTCAGTTCTTTCTTCGCAGAATGGAAAGTGAGAAATTCCTATTCTGAGAACGAAACAACCATGCAGTTCAAGCTGAATGAATCGAACCTGCAGGCATTTCAAGTCAGATGGGATAAATCTATAGGAGCCTGTGCGGTCCAAGTAGTTGTCTAGAGCGTGTAAAGTTGATTTACACCAAACTTGATTTACTCCCAAAAAACAGTACAGTATCTGCTTTCTCCAGTTATCGAGGAATAAGATTTTGAAGTAAGCAAGAGCAATTTGCCGGCATATAGATCAGATTTCTTAGTATCCCACCATGTTTTAAATCGTTCCCTGTAGCTTCTCGTCTCAATCATTTTGTCTGCAATAATGTTGACCCTTTACATGACTCGGCTTTTACTTTCTCTGCTTTTCTTGCACTTTTCGAGTACAGAGTGAGCCACGGTAGATAGAACAGACCTTGTGGAAAGCAACTACGAGCCGTTCGCAGCTGTTGCATTCACTCAGCTCAGCTACTCATCTAATCCCAGCTAAAGAAAGGATAGTTTATTTTAGTGGCTAAGCTCTCAACAGGGAATGCGGCAAAGTTCCGAACTTGAAGAAGCATCTGAAGAAATTGTCTGCAGCTGCTTCACGCATAAAACTGCCCTAATGAGACCCCAGCCACTCCAAGCCGTTCGACTCGACGGCATACAATCCCTAACATGTGGCCAAAGAACTAAACCTCGCAACTGCACCGAGCCCATTTTCAGTGCAACTCAGATGCATGGTCTAATGAGCAGCTTCAGAAAGATTTGAACGGACGAATTCCTACTGCAGGCAAAGCTTCCTCTTTCCTCCTTGAAATCGTAATACACGGTGTGCATCTGAATTAACACATGGACGCTTAATCGCAGATGATGTTAAAAATGACGCTTTCTAGGAATCTGAGGATTGATTTCTGTGGTTAACGCTAGAGTGCGCCGTATAAGAAAGGCATCGTTGATCGGATGTTTCTCGCTAGTGCACTCATGCTATAATTGTGGCGCGTGGTTGTGCTCAGAGTCACAATCACGCCTTCGAAAGTAGTGTTTACGCTAAAAACTGCCCCAACTGGAGGCTGAAAAAGAAACGTCAGCGGGTAGTCGATGTGGAGCAATCAGAGAGCAAAACAGGGGTGCGTTTTCCGTTTCACGCTAACTGGACTCCTCTGTTTTATATTTTTCTGGCACTCTTTAACGTGGTGAAAAAACAGAATGCTGCTTGGGCGCAATATGGGTTGGGAGGGAGGTGTGGACTTTCTTCGGAAAAAGTACATAGAAGGTGTCATAAACATAGACCAAGTAGTTCAAAAACACTAACAGGTCCACTTATGAACTCCGTAGGAATCAGTAAAATTGAAATTGAGCAATGGATTTTAAGGAACATAAAAATACGTGAAATATAGAACTGACCTCCCTCAGGTTCTATAAACCCGTTCTCTTTCATCGAAAGTTGCTAAAGGAACAGAAAACAAAACAATGACGAAACGACATTCTAGGCGACGACAGGAACCGTAGGTCCATCTACCAGTCTTTTACCACCCTTCTACGTGCGAGTGTCGGAAGTGGAAGTTGGACTATCATAAGCTGTTCCTTGTCTTATTGGGTTTCCATTTTAATTGTGTTTTAACCAAGCGGGAGCGGGAAGTTGGTAGGTAGAGCGGGACTGTCATAAACTGCTATTTTTATTACTGTTTTGAATTTACGTTTCAATTAAAAAACAAACGGGAGTGAGACTGTGGGAGGGAGAGGGAGGGTTGCAGGCTGTTTCTTTATTGATTTTTTAGTTGAAGTTCAATTTTATTAGAACGAAAGGAAGGCTTTGGGGAGGTGTGGAGATTTCGATTCTTTATATGTCGTTGTGTATAACCATGTAGTTTTTTCGCTGAAAGTCCACCCCCCCACCCCACCCCCCTCTGCCAACCTATATTGCATGGCTTGTATTCCAACGAACACCGAGACGTCACACGACATTTTCCCTGTCCCCTAAACTACGAAGACCTACAAGTACCTGTGGGAGAACATGTAGAGCTACGCTACAGTTCAATGGTGAGGGATGGAACTCAAATACAAACACCGCACTTGGCGTTTGAACTCTGACGGTTAGACGGGGATTTCGGCTCGTTTTTTAGCTGCAGCACCTCGTGCTGATTTCGATCGCACTTCGAATCGATGTAGGGCTCGACCGAGGCATTGCTGAAGCAAGCTCAGGATCACACAGGGTCGCTACACTGAACCTAACCAGCACTAGTGAAAACACACCCACGGCACTTCAAGAAGAATTAGAATGCACGGCGCGCTCCAATACCCTCTGATAACTACGACCTTTATTCATTCTTTCTCGCAGCCAGGTTTTTCGCCGAATACGCGGCGAGTAGCGAGATCTGACAAGCGTTGTGGGAGCGAAGAGTTAACTCAATTAACTCCAAGTCAATTAGTAACGCCTAAGTATATGCTGTTGCAGCTCAAAGATCTGCTGCATTCGAGATGGCAAGAGGCGAAGGCGCAGAACGCGTTCAACTATGGACTGAATTGTATGTACAAATTGCTCGAAGGACAGTACAATCTCTCGATGCAGGTCAGTTACAATCAGGCTATAATCCTACAGACTAATGAAGAATAATCCGCTTACCCGCAAGAGGGAAATGCCGTAGTGTTTCCCGGAGGAATATTAGCTGCGTATTGAACCACTCGTTTTTATGGGTTCGTTGCGTTCTCGTGGACGCGGATTACGTCCTCATGCATATACATAAGTCCACGCGACGATCGTCAGCAGAAGCAAAGGCGCCAATTCCCTAATTGAACGGAGCGGCCGAAGTGTCGGATGTGTGAAGAGGATCACACTTGCTTGACAGGATGAGAGTCACCGGAAGCACGCGACGACGTCGGGCGCGCTCGCCGCCAGATTGGCAACGTCGCCACCAAACAATTCCCTGGCGGGGTGTCATCCTTCACTCACTTGGAATACTGGGTCTGTACCGGATTCGAAGGGGTTTTTCGCTTCTCTGAGCATCAGCACTGCTAGGATCCAAGTAGGAGTAGGCTTGCGTCAGTCAACAAAGCGATGATAATCTGAGACCCAGAAGGGGTAGAGTCACCTCTGAATCATGCCCGTTTAAAATTGCTCATCACTGAACGGTACTGATTCAGTGCTGCCTAACACGCGAACCCCATTTGGAAATGCGAACTGTGTGCATTGAATGCCCTTCCACAAAAAAAGATGCTTCGCTGGAAAATGCAAATGCCTTACGGATTTATAAAAGTCAACTTCCACGATTTATTTTTTAAAATAATTTTCTGTTCGTTTTTGATTTACTTTGTATTCTTCCATTCTTTTATTCTCTTACTCGCGCGCCGTATCGCAAACAGATGAGGCACCGGCTGTCACCTGCTCCCCGAATTAAGGTTCTTGGTTCGTCGGGTGCTGGCCAGACTAACCAAATCTTCCACCCCTCCGGGATAGCTAAATGGGTACAAAACTTGTCGACGGAGGATAAAACACGGCTGACCCTAGGAAATCACCACGTTGACCAAACATGCACTCAAATTGCCTCCGAGACCGGCCATATAAGTAGGACGCGTGGCGTACACAGTATACCTTTGTCCTTGGGAAAAAATTTCGAATTTCGAATGATCGAATAATATTCGATTTTCAAAATTTCGAATTTCGAATGATCGAATAATATTCGATTTTCAAAATTTCGAATTTCGAATGATCGAATAATATTCGATTTTCAAAATTTCGAATTTCGAATGATCGAATAATATTCGATTTTCAAAATTTCGAATTTCGAATGATCGAATAATATTCGATTTTCAAAATTTCGAATTTCGAATGATCGAATAATATTCGATTTTCAAAATTACGAATTTCGAATGATCGAATAATATTCGATTTTCAAAATTTCGAATTTCGAATGATCGAATAATATTCGATTTTCAAAATTTCGAATTTCGAATGATCGAATAATATTCGATTTTCAAAATTTCGAATTTCGAATGATCGAATAATATTCGATTTTCAAAATTTCGAATTTCGAATGATCGAATAATATTCGATTTTCAAAATTTCGAATTTCGAATGATCGAATAATATTCGATTTTCAAAATTACGAATTTCGAATGATCGAATAATATTCGATTTTCAAAATTTCGAATTTCGAATGATCGAATAATATTCGATTTTCAAAATTTCGAATTTCGAATGATCGAATAATATTCGATTTTCAAAATTTCGAATTTCGATGGATCGAATAATATTCGATTTTCAAAATTTCGAATTTCGAATGATCGAATAATATTCGATTTTCAAAATTTCGAATTTCGAATGATCGAATAATATTCGATTTTCAAAATTTCGAATTTCGAATGATCGAATAATATTCGATTTTCAAAATTACGAATTTCGAATGATCGAATAATATTCGATTTTCAAAATTACGAATTTCGAATGATCGAATAATATTCGATTTTCAAAATTACGAATTTCGAATGATCGAATAATATTCGATTTTCAAAATTTCGAATTTCGAATGATCGAATAATATTCGATTTTCAAAATTTCGAATTTCGAATGATCGAATAATATTCGATTTTCAAAATTTCGAATTTCGAATGATCGAATAATATTCGATTTTCAAAATTTCGAATTTCGAATGATCGAATAATATTCGATTTTCAAAATTTCGAATTTCGAATGATCGAATAATATTCGATTTTCAAAATTTCGAATTTCGAATGATCGAATAATATTCGATTTTCAAAATTACGAATTTCGAATGATCGAATAATATTCGATTTTCAAAATTTCGAATTTCGAATGATCGAATAATATTCGATTTTCAAAATTTCGAATTTCGAATGATCGAATAATATTCGATTTTCAAAATTTCGAATTTCGAATGATCGAATAATATTCGATTTTCAAAATTTCGAATTTCGAATGATCGAATAATATTCGATTTTCAAAATTTCGAATTTCGAATGATCGAATAATATTCGATTTTCAAAATTACGAATTTCGAATGATCGAATAGTATTCGATTTTCAAAAAGTCGAATTTCGAATAATCGAATTTCGAGTAGTCGAATATTCGAATAATCAAATGAACACTATTATTTACTGTCGTCACCCAGTGGTTGACATTTAGTTATTTTTTATTACCCACTGTGAAGGAAATGGATGGCTTCTCCATCCATTTCCTTTACGAGACCAAAGAACAATAACAGCGGTATAATGGCAATGAAGCACGAGAGAAACACCTTGGGTAGGCAGAGCTAGATTGTTGTAGGTCTTTCTCTATAGGTTGCTATCTTTCCTTATGTTATAGCGAAGATTCCAGGTGGTAAAAGAATGATTATCATGGGCGGAGAAATGACACAAAGACGATCTGGTGCAGAAAGGGCGCACTGGAGTCTCATGAATGGCATTCAGTTTGTGTTCCAGCTCCGTTGAAGAAAAACGGACCCGCGTTGGAATCTAATCTGACAAGACACTACGACTTGGACAGTGTTAGAGCGAAAATGGGGAAGGCTCACTTTCATAGGAAACGGAGTATGACTGGCTCTTGTACTCCATAGCCATTGCTCTTCCTCTCTTCTTCAACGTCTTTACTGGCAGAAAGCAGGAGCTTTCTAGGCCCCTGAAAGTTCTACCTCCCTACCGCAGCCCCTTCGGCTCTAATCGTTCCCTTGTTGTAACTGAGATAGAAATACAAAACGAAGGTTCTCCCGTAGTATACTGAAGGTAAAAATATCTGTGTACAGGCATAATCCTAATCACTTGCGATTCACGTGTATGGCCCAGTACGCTCGACGGTCGTTTACAAGGAAGCAGGTGCGCAGCGGAGGGCCGCGCTTGCAGCGCTTACTTCGCGTCAACTCACAAGGGAGGTCAATGAACCTCCCGTGGGAAGCTTATAAGTGACATATTGAGCACTGTGGGGGATTGTCCGAGAGGCACCCCAGTGGCTTAAAACTGAATGCAGCTAAGGGACATTTTATTTAACGAATTTACCGAATTTACCTTTTTAACGCAAAAATTTTTCGTTAAAAAGTGGTCGTTAAAAATTTACCGAAAAAATTTAACGCACACCTCTGCTGCCCATCGCCTCCACACCACTCTCTGCCAATCGAAGGTTTAGGGACTTGTACTCCCACAACTCCGGAGATCGAAAGCAGGTTTCGCCCAACGTCGTCTAGAGGGCTAATTGAGGTGCTGATCGCAAATCTAGTAAACGTTTTCGCGTGATCGCGTGATTCCACATTTTCATGAGTGATCAAGTTTATCAGTTTGAGTACATAGAATCGCTTTCTTCACCTACATATGTGATCAGACTTGCTTTCCAGTCTTCGACTTTGAGATGGAAAGTAGTGCACGAAAAATGGATAATTTAGAAAAAGAAATGACAGATTCGTGGCAGCAGCCTAAATAATTTCCTAAGTCGAGGAAAGGACGAAATCAGTGGTCATGACAACCCCATCCCTACTCACGAACACACACTATGAAATATCGTAAGCGGCCAAATTGTCGAAATTGGATACCATATTCGTGCTCAGCATCCAAAATAACAGTACAGGCGATGTTTGGGCGAAAAAAATCGACCTCCACTCCACTTTTGGAGTCACAATAGTACAACGCGGCCGGTTATTCTGCACCTTTTCTCGCACGTACTCACCGTCGCCTATTGTGGTCGACGGTAACACCGAACGCGTTTGCCAGCTTCGTGATCAGAACCTCAGTCAACCCTCAGGACAACATTTGTACTAAATTTTATTATCTAATTACGAAGTTATGGGGATTAATACAAGTACTTACGTTTGCAAAGCCCCCCTGTCAGTGCGGGAGAGTGGCCGAGGAAGAATAGGCTGCAAGAAGACCAATAGAATAAGTTAATCATATATGTAAATTTTAATACTCAAACAGTTTTAAATTCAATGTCTAAACAACGAAGTAGAATTAGAAATAACCTGAGGTATACATGAACTCTAAATCACACTGTACTATAAGAAACACAAGTGGAAAACAAGCAACAACTAAAACAAGTAATAACTAAAACAATGGTAACAACAAAACATGTCTTGTTTCGCCTCTGCCTTCATACAAAACATGTTTATAATTTGTCACCTCGAGGCTCGTCAGTGAAGAAGGTGACTAATTAATTTAGTGGTTAATACTGTATTTGGTGTTATATGCAAATGCTACGAATACTACGGAGTGAGTCAAAAATGATGCATTTTATAAGAGATGCTAAAATTAGTAAAATTTACAAGAGAAACGTTCTCTATAGGAACCCGAAGACTGATCAGCACATCCCAGAGATGGACTGAAGCAACACATTTCGATCATGTTCGTAAATATGGTTAAAATGAGAATATGTTCTACATTTACCAAAACGCACAGCAATCCGTAAACAACTCGCCTTGATTCGAACCTGGACCTCTCCCCGCTATCCACTGCAGTGAATGATTCATTTGACCTAATAAATCGTCAGATTTCTAACATCTAACTATAATTAAAGCTCTATAGCATCTGCATGTTAATTTCTGAGTATTTCAAGGCCATTCAAGGCGTCACTTTCGCCTTATCAGCCAGCACTGAAGTGCTACAGTTTTTTGTAATTTTTGACCTACCCAGATGCCCGCAGGACATTTGAAGACCACTACGGTGCTTCTTAGACGCACCCTTATAACAAGCAATAGGTCATTTTGGAAATCTCCACGGGAAGTTCATTGATTTCTCTTGTCAGATTACGTACACACAATTCGGCGCACTTTGAGCGACGCGCGAAACTCAAACATCGTTTTTTATCATAAGGT
Source organism: Heligmosomoides polygyrus polygyrus (assembly GCA_947396885.1). Lineage (NCBI taxonomy): Eukaryota > Metazoa > Nematoda > Chromadorea > Rhabditida > Heligmosomidae > Heligmosomoides > Heligmosomoides polygyrus. Next base: position 69,765,268 of record OX377204.1, on the reverse strand, counting down.
CAGACTCCCCTGGTTCTCGAAGAAGAGTGCCACTGACTTGTTAAGAGATTGATAAAGAATACTCGAATATTCGACTATTCGAATATTCGATATTCGAAGCCTTCGAATATTCAAATAAACGAATATTCGAATATTGGCCAATTTCGAATATTCGAATAAACGAATAATTCGAATATTGGACTTTCTCGAATATTCGAATAATCGAATAATTCGAATATTGGACTTTCTCGAATATTCGAATAATCGAATAATTCGAATATTGGACTTTTTTCGAATAGTCGAATATTCGAATATTCGAAATTCGAATTTATTCGAAATTCGACTATTCGAAATTCGAAAAGGACAAAGGTATAGTACACAGTAAATGGATTGCCTGACGCCGTCCTTGATCCATTTAGCAAATGACGTCGTCCAATCGCAGCGCACCTTACCTTATATCGAGCCATATCAATTTTATTCTATTAGATTTTTTCCAATAACACATTCTCAGACGATTTTGCAGTTGAGTAGTTTTCATATTTTTCCGTTCTTTTATTTTTCAATTTGCTTTTTTCTAATCCTTTTTCTTCTATCCGTGCAAAGTAGCACAGTCGGAGGAGGCGCTAGTCCGAATACGTGCAATATCGGCCCCTTAAGGCATAGGCTTAATTTCGTTTGTTAACGACTGTTCTTGCTACAATTCCCAGCAGCTAACTGGTGATAATGCGCCATGGACAGAATAGGGGAGATCGAAGGGGCGAAGCACTGTGAAGCATTTTAATTTCACTTTACAGCCAGCCAGCCTAACTGCTAGACTGAGTACTGGATGGAACTTCGCCCAGAAATTGGTCCCAACGTGCAATATTTATTGGATGATCGATTTTTTGAATTTGTTTAAATCTCGTTCAAGAAGCAGAAGTCTCTTATAGTGACCACTACCTTTGGGGAAAAATTGATAACGTTGATTGTTACTGACTAAAGTGTTTTGTTTACTTGGTGGAAATCATATCCAAAGGATATGTTGTTCACGTCACTCCCATCTTGAACGGATAGGATAAAGGATAAAGGACGGCGTTATTCAATCCCTTTTGGGATGCGCCCGCATTCTACTTCTACGGGATATCGTGGAAGCCATATGAATACGTATTTGGCCATACAATGACTTACGGTGGCCAGCCGATGAACAAGTCAGCCCTCTATCCTTCCCGGACAAGTCTGGTGCCAATTCACCGACCCCGGAGGGATGGAAGGCTTGGTTGGCCCGGGCGTGAAATCCGAACCAGGAACCCGGTATCGGGTGCACTTGATAGTCGGCGTCTTCTCCGACTGCGCTACCCCTTGAACCGTTAACCATGGGAAAATTCTATACTATCGATACATATAAAGTTTGATAAATATAGATTGATTTATCCATACACCTTTCACTTAAAAACAGAAGGTGCAGTTTGGGCCAGAAATTTGCATGTATTGGTCAGCTCAACAGCTTTTACAAGGACGTGTGGGTGTCCTGTCCCTCACCTATTTTACACGTACGATAAGGCTCGCATAGGTCTGCGACACATACACATATACACACTCACACAACCAGACTCTTCCTGTAGCTAGAATAGTCCTCCCAAGTGGGGAAAACTCCTGCTTGATGGGGAGTGAACATCTTTCTCATCAAATGAAAACCTGCACCAGCAGACCACTATGTCTCTCCAAAAGAACACCGCTTACCCCATAAAAAACCCTACTCTCACACAGCATTTCTGCAGAAACCTTCTGATACCCTGTTTACCCAGGCTGCACTACCGTAGAGCCTTACTGTTTCCACGAAAGCAGTAGGCACGAAGAGCAAATAACGGGCTAGGACACCTTTCGACCTGCCATAGCAAGGGCAGGCCTACGAAGCAGACTTTGCAGGAAGTACACTAAACTCTGTGCCAGCAGACATTCGGGAGACGACTCGTTTTCCGCTTTTTTCGACCACGTGCAATAGCCAAGCACCCGTCATGAATCCCAGCATTAGTGCGGAAGTGAAAATGTTTCCACGCATCGCAGGGCCAAACCAGTTTCGAGCTGCCTTCTGCGGTTTTTCTGTCCCGCTGTAGTGGTTGTTCTTATGAGGTGCCGGAGTACAATCAACAGCAAAGAATGATGGCATTTTGGTGTTTGCTTCCAACCGAATGAGTTGTGGATGCTCGTATCCTGTTCATTTGAGAATCACATGTCCGATTTGCACTGCTGCTCTCTCAGGTAAAGCGGCTAAATCGTTTACTCCTAAACCGGACTGCGGGTAATTCAGTAAGCGCCTACACAACAGGCAGCTTATCGCAATTCAATTTCGCCGATAGCTTTCAGGGATAGCATGTAAACGCCCACGCCGACCAATCCTTCCGGGGTGAGCCGCGAATCCTATCCTTAGCCCTCGTTGTAGGTGTTTGAAAGCGTGTTAGACGTGTGCAACGACCAACAGTAGTTGAACACTGAAGAACTCAGCGGATTCAACAGATCGCATTGATGGAAGAACATGTAGGTTGTCACGGGCTCCAGTCAAAAACTGAGTCCTACCGCGCAAGAAACTAATGCCTCCTGTAGACGCTTCATATGCACACCAAAAGCAAGAGGTTAACGGATGAACCGCCGAAACGGGGCGCGTGGTAATAAGCTTATACATTTTCTTCTGTTTCAAGACTTCAGGTAAATAGCATTTGCTCTGTTAGTCAAGTGATTGGGCAAGTGCATGGCGCAGTCTTGACACCGAACCAGCCATAAGATTTTCTCTTTCTTGTTTAGAATGTGCTACAAAACCTTTCTGTTACAAGAGGAGTAAGAATTTTGTGACTCTCTAAATAGCGACTTGTTGAGACACTTTGCAGTCCTACAAAAACTCCAACCCCTCAACGCCTTCACACTGAGTATTCATAACGGTTGCAGCTGAACGTCGAACGAGGAGAGCTGCGGCGGAAACCGATGCGTTTCAAGCACATCCGGGAACCGTTCAACGCGTTGCGATGGAACTTCACCAAACTGCACGATAAAGAGGTCTGTTGTACTGAAATGTCGAGGGCTTCCGGCCAACTAGATGAACGACCAAGGGTCGACGAGCCGCCGGAGGATTAGCGGCTTCCGATCGGTTTATGGCAAGTCGTCATAAATCACCGGTGCCGAAGTCTCGGCCGTCCACCGAATCGCCTCTTTCAGATCATGCTCTACCTACGGTGCGAGGACCGGCCGATCACCAACGACCAGCTGGACCGACACGTGATTGCGGTGAACGCGAGCCCGCTGGAGCGCGATCACAGCCTCATCATTCCGTCGATCAACAAATGCCTTCCGCAGGTAACCAACCACTGCCCCGCCCTAGCCTCTGCTGGTAGGGCCATGCATCCTCTCCCAGACATCGTTAATCTAGCCGCTCATAAATCGCTGCTGTCCACCGCAAATAGTCGCCGCCATTAATCACCCCCACAGGGCGCCGGCCGCTGCTGATCGCCGCCGAGAGGGCGGTTGTGAGGAAAACGGCTATTCGTTGGAACCTCGTCTCCCACATGTCACACGACACAAGATCGTTCCATCCATGCTGCCTCAATTGCTCATTAGTGCTTGTTTTGTCGGAAGAAAAAGCGTAATTGGAAGCAGCATCGGATTCTTAGCGCGCATGGGCAAGACAAAGGATAGACCCTGCTCTGCAGCGGAGAATAGCAGGACTTCGAGAACTGGCTGGCTCCCCGTCTCCTCGTGCATATCGCAGCAAGTGCACTAGGGACAGCGCATCATGTTTCTTTCTGGGGCGACCCACTTCTCACAAATTGACGATTACTGTAGCATTCGTCACAACCGTCGAAAACCGTCGCAATGTTTAAAAATCACAGATTACCGGCTGCTTTCGAGAAACGCTTGGCTAACAAATCAATAACCACGAGGTCATCCTCAAAGGTACATTCCACGTCCGACTCTCGGTGAATCTTGGCATCTTTGACGCTGTCACAGACGAGCTTCAGCGTGACCGAGATTGGCATAAGTCTTTACTTCGTTCTTTCCAGGCTCTGAGGAAGGCGACAACGCCGAAACCTAAGTCGCAATAAACACATACCAATCTTGGTCACACTGAAGAAACTACTCGTCTAATTCTTAAAGTAAAGCTCAGAGACGTTTAGGAACCGATAAACAGAGGAGAAAGAGGAAGCGCTCGGACTAGAAAAGTTGAGTGGCACAACTGTTGATGCTACAAACAGACAAACATTTTTTGAAAAACATTTTCCAAAAAAAAAACGTCAAAAACACCAAAGATGTTCTATGTTTTTGGATGTCAATGGAATTTTGTCAACACCATTTTCACAGGAAACAACCAGAACTTGAGGCGAACAAAGCACTTTTAAATAAAAATGAACGCCTTCAAAATTAAATTAGATACGATTTAAGAGGGTCAAAATGAACTTTTGATTTTCAAACATTTACTTCCACTTGAGCTCTTTGAATTCTCAAAAAAATTTCTCCTTTTTTAGTTGCAAGAACGATTTCAAGCTTGTCATAAAGTACGGAAAAACAGCTGAGGCAAATATTCGGTGTGTTGTAAGAAGAGACTGTGTCGTGCACTCTTCCACAGTGCCATAATTTTGATTTGATTGAAAAAGCAGTTGCACAAAGTGGCCATACCCCACGGTATAGCTTTGAATGAACGGCATCTTAGGCCTATGTTATACTTCGGCGACGCTGTGTTGCGTGGGCTGCTACGCACTGCGTCGCAGCCCGCGAAGCCCCACTGTCGCCGACGTCGCCGGAAACAGCGTCGCTGAAGTATAACATAGGCCTTACTATATATAATTCGCTTAATCCGTCAGTCACGTTGTCAGTCACGGGCGAGGAGGGACTGAAGCCAAGAGATGTCTGCAACAGTGCGGCGTATGTCAGCAGGCTTTCTTTGAGCTTAACCATGGGAGATTGCTGGCGAACTATATCCCTTGCGGCGGATCGCCCAAGTTTACGATATATTCAGCGGACGACGCGTCAGGGTATGAATGAAGATCAAGTGCAGGGCGTAGGGATTTAGAAGACGTACTCAAAACCTTGTCCAACGTGCGTCAGGATACAGAAGACGTGCCGCAGACGTCGTCCAACGTGCGTTGGGATTCAGAAGACGTAATGCACACGTCGCCCAAAGTGTGTCGGGATTAAGATTTGCCCTAGACGTCATTCAACGTGCGTCAGGATGCAGAAGACATGTGACAGATGTAGCTCCACTCCACTTGCGTTGGAATTCAGAAGACGTGCTGCAAACGCCCAACATGCGTAGGGATTCCGAATAAGGGCTCTGAAAAAGGCGACAGGAGGGGGAGCGTAGGGATTTCTAGTAAGGGGGGGGGGCAGTAGGAGGGCGCCCAGTGAAGAGGAGATCATCAAAGGAGGACCAATGGAGGGGGGAGGGGGGGGGGGGTGGGAATAAGGAGGACCAGTATTTTCCCTCAATATCGTCCAATGCGTGTCGAGTTTCAGAGAACGGGTCACAGAAGTCGTGGCACGTGTGTCGTGGTGTAGAAGGAGTGTCATGGAAGGCGTGGCAACGTGGTGACATGTGAGTCGGGACTCAGTGTTAAATGTACGTGCTTGATTCTCACTCCGTTTCTTTACCAGCACATAAGTAAGAACACGGGGGGGGGGGAGGGATAGGGAGAATGATTATGGGATTCGAAGGAGTATTATTGCCGTCGGACATTAAACGATGTCCTCCTGTTTTCCAATACCGATCAATTTTAATTATTTTTCTGCAGATTAGGCACTTCAGATTGGGACCCTCATGATCTGTTTACTGATAGTTGTGGATGGTGTTCATAGGAGCAGTGAAGATTTTGCCCACATGTCTCGCTCCACATACCCCGATCTATAGTAAAACTAGTTTTTTAATGCAATAAAATTAGGAGTACCTAAAGAAGAAAGGAGGAATATTGGGGTTGTTCCACTCTCGAGGTGGTTTGGGGGCGAAGCCCCAACCAGACGTTTGGCCGCCCCTAGGCCTCTGAACGGCTGGTTTATATCATAAATCAGATAAACAAGAGTGGCGTACTGGGCGAGCGCATGACACGACTCTCTTATTAAACACCAAAAATGTGGGTTGTTACACTTTAAAAAAACACAAACAATTTCGTAGAATAAAAATAGGGATTTGTATGAAACTCAGGGTATTCATTTTTGAGGCGGCCCGTGAACTCGAAGCTTATCTCGACATTCCAAGTGTGCCTAGTTTAGTTTTTTGGTAGATATGTTCTCATCTTGAAGGTGATCAATTTGATTGCAAAAATGTCCAGTTTGGATTGAAAACTATCATTTAACGTAAAAAAATGCATTCAAGTTCTGCAAATTAACCAATTTTGCAGTTTCCACCAGTACTTGAAATACTAAGTCAGGAAAGAAGCAGAAAAGCATTGTTAAACAACGTATACAAAACAAAAAAGAGTCACTGTTAGTGTAAATCAATCCATTTGCGCCACGCATCCTATTTCTACGGGTCATTGTGAAGGCGTGTATTTGGCTCACGCACAACGCTAGCACATGTGATGCCGCCGGTCAGTTCAGTGCTTCGTCGTTCCCAGAGCAGACGTTCTATCAGTCCGGTAGAAGGACGTGGAGTTACTCTAGACTTAAGTTCGTTTCGTGAGTCTTGGCACCATTTCACCCCTTTGGGTTGTGGAATTAGTGACGCTCCTTCTTTTTCATGGTCGGATCTTTGTCTTCTACTCAAGCTCCCTCTATGAGATTTAAAAAATTCCATAGAGGGAGCTTGAGTAGAAGATAAAGATCCGGCCATGGAGATAGAGTGGAGATAAAGCTTACAGGAAGTTGCTAACTGGAAGCTTTATCTCCACACTCGTAGCAGGTAGAAAATTCCTTTCCCAGTCGCCGACAGCCGTCTGAATAGGAAGGAAGAGTGTAATCAAAGATTCGATGAATAGGAAAGGCGAGCTTCTATATCCTTGCTTTGTGGAGATACTTCTGAAGTTGTTGTTAAGCACTGAGAGCATTTACTGGATCAAGACCAACGATTGAGGATTTCACGAAAAGTGACATAATAGTCAAAGTACATTAAAAATCTATGCATTCAATCGAGATTTGACAAAACCCTCTAGCGATGTAGAACAGGACACTTCTCTCGTGGCACTGAGCTGTGGCAGTCACTTAATCTCGGCGGCTATTTTGGTGGTTCAATCGCCCACCACTCACTGATGACTAAAAGTGCAACGCATAGCGCACGTCAGGGGATTCAATGTCCACCTTTACCATGCACCTCTTAAGCTTCCACGAAAGACTTCCAGGTTCTCACGCCGACAGCCATTCGGATAGCGACCGATATTATGCTGCTCGTCGCCGACGAGTCCTTCAACATACTCTTCAACAGCCTACTAGGACAAGCTTCAGTGAACCACCTTCACATGCACTGCCTGTACTGGCCGTATGAAAGCGACCTCATCAACAGGGTTCGTGTAGCTACTGTCCAGACTGGAAGTCCAGTTAGCTCGTGCCATTTCAGCGATTCGAGCCACTTAACGACCTCACCGACGTCTACATCATCGAGCCGCCGAACTGGCTCTGCAGCGCGTTCGCCTTCCAGCTCACCAGCATGCACGACTACGATTCATTTCGAAGGTAACGCAGCAATTTCCGCCGTTCGTGCCGACGTCTAGAACGTCTGCGAATGTCGTCGAATTCGGTATCTCGTAGTCTTCCCCGAAAAAGCCGCACAACATTCGTTTCATTCGACTTTATGAACTTTTTCATTCGGCCCGGCAGCGGCATTAATGCCCCTGGAGCAGCATTAATCACGAACTATTCAGCAGCGCAGGGTTTCGATAACGAAGCCTCGAGCGTCATTAGTCTTGCTCGGGCTTAAGGGTGGCTTAGAGTTTCGCCGAGCTCAATCAAGAGGAATCCGCCTGATACGTACACAGGGCGACGGCATGTAACGGCAGGTTTTCCCGTCCCGTCTAGGAGAAGCGGCGGTGGCCCCGTATTGGTGGAGCATAAATTGGTTTAAAAAACTTTTAAAACTGGGTTAGAACTTGGTATGAAACTGGGCTTGATGGGATTTGAGGAGGGGGATTTGAACAGAGTTCTTTCCGTCACCTATCGCCTTTGAAGTTTGCAAAAAACTGAGCACAAGGACGTCTTTCGAGGCAAAAGCCTCACGTTCAACGTCACTAAAAATGTTTTAGTGGTGCTATTGGCTATCTACGAAACGCCAAATTAATTAAGGTGCTTGAGCGTTATAACATTAATTACCCGATGAATGCCCAACGACGCCAGAACCGTCACCTATGCGTTCACCAGAGTGTCCACAATGATATGGCGCCCCTCTAGAGAGGGTCCACTCCACTATTTTGATACGTGACGGGTACGAATGGAAACAACCGGTGATTACCGGAGGCCAACGTGTCGACAGGCGATACGACTCTGGCAGGGTTTTAAAGTCTAAAATCGCCCAAGGTGCTTCAAGATGACCGTCATTGCACAGACACACCGTAGCTTGCATTTCTACTATCGTGTACGTATACAGCAGCCGTTGCTAGCGTTTATCTGTCTCTAGCAGAATGTTGAGCCACGACTACGTATTCGTCAGAACTCGAACTGGAACTCTGTTTTCGGGGATGCCTCTCCTCCGCCGGAACACAACCGACATTGCTTCATCTCTTATAAGACCGATTCCACAAGCTTAGCGCGGGTTGCTCGGTGAACTAAATACGGATTTTAGGACAACAATATACAGTAAAACTTTTAAAAACTCTTAACGTGAAGGCAATATATGATCCACACAAGAATATTGAAGAACGACAATATCGATGCAACTATAGGAGGCGGAAACCCGCAGGTCGAGAATTAGCTGCGAATAATATGCTCAGGGCTATGAGCTTCCAAAGAATACATGCCTTTCAGGTTAGCTCCAACACATCTGGCAAGGTTACGCCATAATGCCCGCATAAATGTCAACGTCAATTTTTATTTTTCTCAGGCAGGTACATAAATGCAGAGCCCATTTAAAGGTCAGAAGGTATGGCGGGCGAGGACCGACACAACCTTCCATTCGGGGTGTACGTAGGAGCAGAAGTAACCTGCCAACCACTTCGCAGTAGTTTCCAGATTCACTTACGTCGATCAATAGATATATGTTCATCTCTCGCTAAAGGCGCTTTAAGTGACATTAAGCTTCAACAAAGCGGTTTTTCAGGGTTCGTTTCGAATGAAGAAAGGTCTCTATTAAACGCCGATCCGTAGATGGCACCAATTACTGCGAAAACAGTGGCCAGTTCTAAAATATTCATGCATTCCACTGCCAATTCGTCCAATTGTTCTAGTGCTATGCCCCCTTCAAAGTGCAACTTTTTTTCCACATATCACCACTTTACTGAATTTTCGATCCGACGTTTTCCTTTGCAAAGCAAACAGTTCCTCATTGGATTTGTTCGAGGAAAACCAGTTCTGTACCTTGATGACTGCAAATCGATCATAAAAGGCTGAACTTCCTGAGCTTCAAATCTACAGTTCACTCCTTGCATTTTTGAATCGATCATCTTCGTGCCTTCTTGAATCATTATAATGGTTATTTGTGAGAAATAAGGAAAATGATGAATTAATCGATAATCGATCCTTGTTTGGAATGCAGCGCGAATTCCGCTTCTACACGATATCACGGAAGGAACTGAAAGCGTTTACAATGACTTGCGGTTCCCAGGTGATCAACACATCAACGATTTTCCTTCCAAGACAAGTATAGCACCAGTTCGCCGATCCCCGAAGATGGAATACTTGGTTGGCCTGCGCGGGACCCGAACCAAGAACCTCGATTAGGCTCCACGCGACAGCCGCCGCTTCATCTGGCTGACTACAGCGCGGCTTTGAAACGCGTGTGGTAGAATTTCAGAACCATTTGATGTTCCCTACATAGGTAGCGAGTCCACAGACTAGATAAAAACAGGAAAAATCGGAGACAAACATTTTTGGCAGAATCGCCTTCTCCATAGAGCCAGCGTAGAGCCGAATTCATCAACGATTGAACTCAGGGTGGGCGGTGGAAGGGAGGAACATGCTTACGATAGGGCATTCGTCGAATACCTGACCTATTCATTCGCGGATTTACAGCAGGGTGGCGGATACTCAACGGCCGTCGTGGGCATCTTCGCATCTTCATGATGATCGCGTGATTGATGAGTCCGGCCCGCCAGTCACCGTTAGTTCTCCTGCGGATCTTGTTGACCTAAGAAAGGACTCGGACTACCACCTACCCGTACCCCTACATAAAGGATAAAGGACGGCGGTAATCATTCTCTTTTGGGATGCGCCACACACTCTACTTCTACTGAATGTTCTACTTCTACGAGGCAATTTGAATGCATATTTGGCCCACGCAATGACCTGCGGTGGCCAGCCGATAAAAAAGTCAGTGTTTTACCCTACCCAGACGAGTCTGTTATCGATTAACCGGTCTCGGAGGGGTGCACGGCTTTGTTGGCCTGTGGAAATTTAAACCAAGATCCTGAATTCAGGACAGCGTAGGCCCCTCCGGCTGCGTTCCAGGAGTACTCCTACGTACTATTTTATTTAAAAAAGCTCTAATCGATGAAGGATAAAGGTCTCCGTCAGCCATAGTTTGTACATATCATATATCGCCGCATTTTCTTTTTAGTAAACCGAGGTAGATGTAGCATCATCATCGTACGCCTGTATGATGTCGCGTAGTTCTGCGACTGGTGCTTAAAACCAGCGATAGATAGTTGTCCGGGAAGAGCCACACAGTCTTATTCTACGTTACTGTGAAGAGATGATGAATGCGATCCTACCTAAGATGTGTCTACGCTGAACGCTCCGGGTGCTTGCTTCGTAAAACGGCTCGCTTTTCAGTAACCTCTCCCGATGCGTGCAGTTCCTCACGGAGCAGAATCAGGCGCACAACGTTTTCATCACGAGGGCACAACCGATTCGCACTAGCGGGCCTGTACAAGAGGAGGATCGCAGCCGGACGCGGCCGCAATATGTCACCGCGTACGTGTTCCCGAGGGTGAACGCCAGCGGTACGTTCACTTTCCGCTTTTCCATTAGGATGCCTTGCAGGTTTACCAGTGACAGTTTTCGTAGCGGGTAGCGCGGTCCCACAGTGGGTCAGCCAGTGTCCACAGGTTTTAGTTTTCTGAACAGTCTCTCGAGAAAAAGGATCAATGTTAACCAAACATTTGACATGCCGTACATATGTCACTTTTGTCTGACATCACATGGTCCCAACGAAGCCCGAGTTCACCTATGCAAAAATTCTCGGCAGTCAAGTGGATGAATGAGTTAGAAGTCTGTCTTTCCAAAACTGCTTTAGTAGACTGCGAAGATACGGAAGACTTTCTGGTGTAGAAGAAACTGTACCCCGAACAGCTTCGGGTACGCCTGTGGGTCTTTTTGGCCAATATATCTCGCACCTTTAGAAAACATAGAAGTTAGAGGCTATCTCTATGTGCGTTTTATGCAAAGTCGGTCTCTATGTGCGTTTTATGCAAAGTCGGACCACTCACCTACAGCAGTTCTTCAGTCACATCCAAAGGGTCCCACTAAAGAGCCCTATGACCGTTGGCTACCACATAAGTGTCATTTTCCATGGAAACCAAACCACACATGTCGTTGCGGAAACAGAAAGGACATCTCAACTCCTGATTTCCCCATCTCATGAGGGATCTATTTGATTACTTCTAGGCGCGAAGCCACCGACGAACTTCAATCCAGCTGCTAATGAACTCGCCGGTTGCTTGACGTCTTACAGTACGTTTCTTCTCGTCCCCTTTTCCTTCTACGAGAAAATTTCGTCGATAGACTTCTTCTACAACAATCATCTCGGCACGCGAAGTCAAGATAACAGCCTGTCCAGGCCCGCTCCAGTTAAAATACCCTCATAATTCGTTCCAGCGATACGCTTCTTCGAGTCGGCCAGCGAACAGTCGGCTGTGCGAATAATCGAGGAGGAGGCTCTGCTAGAGAGCTCCGTCTTTCAGAAGGTGAGCTCACTATCTAGGCTTTTCCTGTGCTCTACAGCTCAGCTCAAGGTACTACTCCTACGGAATCATGTAGGCTATTTTGAGCCCCGGAAATAACAGTTGCGAGCAAAAAACATGGAAAGAGCAATGAATCACATATCAGAGCATAACGGCTGAACAAAAGCTTTGCCCCAATTCCAAGATGGGATGTAACTGCTCCGTAGGCTGTGAGTGCCCAGCGAACGAACTCAAAGTGCTAGCGATAAAAATTCACAATTTGCCTTTTATTTTCGACGTATTTTGAGAACTCGTTAATAGGCAGTTTTCGTCTAATATTTACGCGTTTAACTGGAACGTAGTTATCTCGTTATCGCGTAGTTATCCTCACGCTTGCAAGCCGAAAGGACACGCAGAACCGATCGAAAGGGAAAAATTGGAGCTCATAAAACGTAACTAGCCATCTGACGAATTCGGCAGAAGAGTATGTTTTGAGACAAACAGTCTGGTAGCTCTGGCAGGGAAGCGAGAACGAACGAGGGGTAAACAAAAAGGTGCATCGAAATTAAGCAAAGGAATGCGAACGAATTTCACCGTTTCAGCTGGCCTTGGACTTCTCGGATATTCTTAGCAACAGACCTCCTGGCACCTCCCACTGTTCGCAAAATCATCTGCTTGAGGTTTGTGTTTTAGTTTCTCATTCGGTATTAACTTCTTTCAAACGTTTATAACGTGAAAAACCATTAATGACCATCGACTTCTAAACAAAAACACTGCAGACCCTGGAGCGTAGTGGATACATTGAAACATCTTATTAGACAGTTTGGCACCTCTGTTTTTTGCGCTTTATCCTCAGTTGCTCACTTGAATTAAGTTCTTGATAGTAGACGTAAAGTTTACCGTCGAACTTCGACCATGATTCGTCGGTTAAAACTAGTATTTAGAAGCATCGTTATTACCACAACTGAAGCATTACTAATAAAAACAACAATAAAAACGACGAGAAGTTGTGGAAACGAAGGTGCTATCATGGCTGATTGTGAACACCTCCTATGTTTCACAACGGCGGAAACGTGAAATTGAAATCGTCGGGTCACGTCGAAAGTGCACCGTCACAGGAAAAAAAACGTTGCGCAGCGCTGCCTTTTTTCACCTTGCGGTGTTTTCTACTAGAGGGTATGTGGCAATGGCCATGATAAGTTTCCTTCTTCTTTTGTATTTATTCCATTCGTTCTCCAGGTTAATGTTATACCGCTATTTCAGTTTATATATGCATCTTTTTTCCATGCTCGCTCTTTTCCGAGCGTTAAGGCTGACGTCCAGCCGCTCTCTGCGCCAAATCTTCGATGCTCTCTGCACCAAATCTTCGATGCAGTCGTTATTTAGAGGGAAAAGGTGGTGGAACCCTACCACACCTCAAATTGAATGTGCTCGAGCGTGCAGACTGTTTCGTGGTGTCATGGACGCCCAGGCAATTTCAAAGGAGAGGTGGTAATACATAGGAGAGGGCCTGCCCCAGTTTTGGTTGATTTCTCCCGATAGAATACAAAGGAGAATGTAATACAGGTCGGCCACATCAAATTCAGCCTGATGTAAAATCAGCTAAAAACGAAGTGTTGACTGGGTTTCGGAGTGGATATCTGTAATGCTCTATCCTTCCTTCTAACTTATGGGAAGGAATTTGTGGAAAAAATCTCTATAATCATGGTTACGTGACGGGTGCAGCGCAGTCGGAGGAGGAGCCGGCTATCGCGTGCACCCAATACCAGGTTCCTGGTTCGGATTTCCCGTCCAGACCAACCAAGCCTTGCATCCCTCCGGGGTCGGTGAATGAGTACCAGACTTGTCTGAGAAGGATAGAGCACAGACTTGTCCATTGCCTGGCCATCGGAAGTCATTGTATGGCCAAATACGCATTCAAATCGCCTCCACGACATCACCATCGTAGAAGCAGAATGCGTGCGCATCCCAAAAGGGATTGAGTAACGCCGTCTTTTATCCTTATCCTTTTATCATGGTTATACATCTCTCTCAGGATGATCAAAGCTTAACGCGACCTCGAACTTATGCAGTGCTTGAACCCCACTCATAACAACTCCTTCCCTTGAAGTAAATGCATCTACTACGTGCGTTTGAGTACCTCCAGAACAGGTTTTGTTTACGATTTATAACGTTTTAGTGGTACCTTATTTATTCACTTAATATAATAGGATTATTGTCTGCTCCAGAGCGCGTTAAAAATCGGTACACATTGTGACAATCAGGCTTCAGAGGTGATACCAGAAACGACAGTTGATATAGTAAACAAACGAGGAAGAAGTGGAGTGGTTTGCCTTCTATTTTTTTCCGATAAGAACAGAAGACTGCCAGTTCAGAGTGCTCTAGGTATGAAGTAACATCTGAAGGGATCACCGCTAGGGATTAATAAGGTATTAAGGAGCCCAGAACTAATTCTTCATTAGTGAAGCAAAGCTTCAAAAATTAACATATTGGTCTAGAGCTAAATCCATTTTCGTTAATGAAGCCTATGTCTGCATAATCTAAAGCACAACCTTGTTCAGGAGCTCACATCTCCAGAAATCGACGAACTACGGGACACATTCCAAACCTTCACACCACATTCGCCCAATATAGGCACGACGCGACGAAGTCGGAGTGGTTCAGCAGAGAAGGAGGGCAATAGCCGCATGAATTTTACCTTCACGCATGAAACGAACGCGCGTTATCTGTAGCAGCAGTGTAATTCTGAATTCTGCTCGATATATGGGTTGTATTTCTGATACCGAACTGGTGTCGTCACTGTATTCACCTTCATTCGCCAGTGATTCCTGAATAGAGCTGTGCACTTCGAACGTCATTTATATCAGAGCATCGTATGCATATCCCATTGTTATCATTGTACTTGTGATCATAGCATTACGGATCCCAGTTGTCGCGGCGCTGCATTATCCTCTGTGTTTTCGCCTCAATCCGAGTTCAGTTCCTAATCTAAAAGCATTCGACGGTTATTTCATAGCGTTACTGTGTGACTTTTCCTTCCTGGGCCAATAAACGCCTCGTGTTGGCCTGTTCACAACGAAAGCGACGTGGGCGACTGAATCAACAAGAGATATAGATCGATTAATCCCTAGCGCAGCAAAAAGATATCTAACAGTCGCACCCGTCGCGGAGTATGAACGGGTCCTACGCAACGCGACTGCAGTGCTACGCAGGTAAATCGACTAGCTGCACGGATTAATGAAGAGTAGAGATTAAGCCGGGCACTTCTCGCATATAGAAGTATGAACGGATCCTTTGCATTCTCAGCGAGGTCGTTAAATGGGTTGAAGCTGCGAGCATACAGTTCCAGGGTTGATTCAGCGCGCTCTCGAGGCTGTTTTACATTCAACAATATCACTCGATCGGTATCCAGGTCTTCTACTTCTCTGCTAAGGCTCATGAACCATCTCGTTGCATACTCTATTCGTTTCAAATTACTTTGAATAAAGCGGGAATTTCTATGTTACATAGCACGATAATATGTCATTTTCAAACTTATTCATAGACACGGATGTGAGGAATTTTTAATTTTAACCATATAACACTAACCCCTAATGGAAAAAAGTCGAAATGGGATGTGTGAAAATATAATATCGTTGGAATTAAGAACAAAATGCATTTAAAAATAAGAGCAAAAACTGTGGAGTTCGGTCCCAGGGGCCGGATTCATCAACGACTTACGTAACTTTAACGGAGAATTGTAAACTTGTCAAGCGATATGGTGGGCGATAAGCCGCGTCATCTGAGCTTTTCGCTTACTCAAGGCTCAGATAACGCAGCTTATCGCGCACCATATCGCTTGATAAGCTTACAATTCTTCGTTATAGTTACGTAAGTCCTTGATGAATCCGGCCCCAGGTCGTCCACGTCACAGTGCGACATGCTTAGCAATAATAGGACGTTGAGCTGCAATTGGATAGTATGTATTCAAAAAGTCTTCACTAAAAATAAAGAAGTGCAACAGTTTCGTATCCTCTTCATCGAAGGCAATCTCTATTTATTTATTCATTCATTGCTTATCTGGACTCATTCTTATATCTTTAGCGGAACAGCCCCACTCAAGTTAGCGTTAGGGTCTGCTCTGGCGTGCATACCAAATCGACCCAAGGTCCAAGCATCAACCAGGCTTACCATATCCTCTACCACTCTCTCTGATTCTCAGAATTCGCGCCCGACTTTTCAGAAAAGATAAAACATTGTCATGTCCATCGGCTGGCAATAGCAGTCCATTGTATGCACGAAATACACATACAAACTGACGCGATATCCAGTATAAATAGAATGCGTGGTGCATCCCATAGAAGAATTGGTTCACTGAGACTCTCACCCTTCATTTTACTAGAGAAAAAAGCATGGTGCATTTAACCAGTTGTTGTGCAGCCCCACTTCTATAAAGTCACAGCAAGTAACCCTCCGTTGGGCAGGGCTGTAGCAGTAATATCGCCTTTTTTCTGCGGCCGTTGCAATGTGCATGAGATTCACTGGACAGTAGTCACTGGTGTGAGGACACACAGGTCAGGTTTAGGTTTCTGTTTGATTTTAACAACATGACAATATAAGCAGTAGTTCATAGAGTCTGTGCGTGGTAGCAGACGTGTACGGTGAGAATAGACCAGCAAGAATTCTATCGGCTTCTCCGGAGAAATTATCAATCAGAACCTCTCACGTCCTCCATAGAGTAATTCTACAATGTTATTCAGAAATCACGATTTCATAACACAGCGACTGGAAGAATAGTCTAGGTAGGGCATAGTTCCACAAATAAACTAAGTCCGTCATTTTTACTGAACTTTTAAA
This sequence comes from Heligmosomoides polygyrus polygyrus, assembly GCA_947396885.1. Classification (NCBI taxonomy): domain Eukaryota; kingdom Metazoa; phylum Nematoda; class Chromadorea; order Rhabditida; family Heligmosomidae; genus Heligmosomoides; species Heligmosomoides polygyrus. The sequence continues at coordinate 69,748,475 of OX377204.1, read as the reverse complement.
GGTCTATGTTCGATCTATCTTATTAAACGAAGCATCAGCAGTAAGCACCAGATCATATCATATCATATCACATCAATAAGCAACTAAAAACGAAGTTAAGCACAGTTTTGGTGTGCAGAGGTCCAAAACTACCTAGCATAGGTACTTCTAATTCCCAAGAACACTATAAAATGACCACTATTTCGGCTTCAAGGAAGAATGAGAAACACGACTAAAGTACAAATGCAGTTTTCAGATTCAGCTTGAAATAATGCGAAAAAAATTAAAATGAATACCAATGCCAAGCAGTAAATTATAAAGTAGAATGTTTTCAAATTAAAATGCAGAAAACGGGACAGGAAGAGCAGATATGACAAGAGAGCGAAACAGTGAAGTACACAAAGGAGCAGGGAAAATGTTGAAAGACCAAATTGAACCAAAGCTGCGCATGGCTACTGACCGGCCATAACAAGAAATGACTCACATTTTACAGTCGCGGCGGTATACTCGTCTCGTTCAGCATGTAAGTCCGGTAGTTGTTTGCCCGAAATGCGTCATCAGATATAAGGAATCTTCGCTTTCCTATCTGAAAACTTGTGCGCACGTCTTGGAAAACTCGTAGGACCATTAATTGATGGGGTAAGCTGTGATAAAAGAACATCAGCACGCATGTTACCCATATACAAGGAGGTTCAGTGTTGAACGAGGTCCTAATTGTGCATCCATCTTGAGCTAAACGACGGACTAACTAGATCCTCCATCAATACGACCCTGGCGGATGGTGGAAAGCTTGGTTTGGAGTGATATCGGTTGGTTCTTCAAAATCAAGTAACCATCTACTTTGCCTCTATAATGTATTCCAGAACAAAAACTGACCCTTTCCCTTGTTTAAGACCTGCAGGAGGTCATTGAAAGGGTACAAAATTCCGATGACTAAAAAAGTCAGCAGTTGCAGCACAATTCGGCATGTGCCCCACAACACTACCTACATTCAGAAAGTGAACGACGGTAAGAAGAGTGGGACCCTTTTGGATGCAAGAGCTCTGTGTGGTGTTTAGTGGAGTGATGCTTCTCACCAGAGGAATTCTAGGAGAAAGGTGCGCCGCGAAGTTACGTGAGGATCACTCGCTTCGCAATCATTGGCTTCTGATTAAACAAACCATGATATAATAAACTACAGATGGTCCCACTCAACAGCACCCACCCAACATTTCGCCGTTGTGAACCCGACGTAAATCCTCAAGAGCTCAAGTCTGCACAAATTTATCAGCTCAACCAGTGGACAATGCAACAATTCTGACAAATGCGGCGAACGGCTATGTTATGACATCAGAAACAGATGTGCTGTACTTATCTGTTCATTCTGCAATGTTTAATGATGGGTGACGGAACATATAAGCACGGCATAGTCGGTAATAAGGACCAAACTATAAAGACCTTTACCAGTCAGTAATTTGATTGTGCTATGAGCACCACTTCGACGTTATTGCTTAACGTCTGTCAACGGCCTGAGAGAGAAAGTGAGGACACCTCAGACAGGCAATGCTTTTAGTAGCGTCAGTTATTGGACCCTAGGACTATAGTATACTAGGAATACTTGCTCTACGGCTAACTTCAAATGGAACTCAGGCAGGTCAGACGCAAAAGATACCTCATATCAAAGGCTCAACAATGATCGTCTACCATTGGACACCTTTTCGATGTCAGATATGCCACTAACACTAATATCCGTAAAGGATTTCCTGCACTCTATGAACTTACTTGCATATTCCCGATAAATGTATGAGTTAGCAATCTCTTGAGATCCCTCTGCTCTTCGGCGAAATAACATGCAGCCGCGGCATCACGGTTGAAATTTATCTGAAATTATTTGTATAGCTGAAATGTAGCCGCTTTCCTTCACTACATAAGGTGATCTAAGTAAAGCAGCCTGTAGTTGTATCGGTCTCACAGATGTAGAAGTACTAACGCACCAACTAAAGTTCTGTATAAGAATGGAATGGAATGCATTACATCATAAAACAAGAAGAAGACAGAGCTTTGATCGTCCTCATAGGCGAATAAGGGAATTTTCACGGTAGAATAAAATATGGAAGAAGGCAATGTCAATCAATGCCAACTGAGACGAGTGTCTTCATTGGACAACTTCTGCAAACTAACTATTACAGCGATAGCGATACTACCTAATACTTATTGACCAAATGTGGATGAATGCTCACGGTTTGGATTTTACAATCGGAAAATTGTTTTGGTGTTCATAGTCTGCGACGGCATCAACGAGAGGGTGTAGATCACTCTTGTAAATCATACGAATCGACTAATGCCGATCGATCGCCCGGCAAAAATCGGCATATACTCTTTTCATGAGCGGTCGCGTCTCCCATTATGAACAGGGTCTTCATAGATTGATATCAATTTGGTCGCCACTACTCCTTGCCGTTAGCAACAGTGAACATAAATAAAATATTAGGTTGTAACGAATTAAATGGCACTGGCTCGCGCCATTTTTTGACGGGTCTTTACGCGTTTGATCAAGAACAAGCCGTAACAAGTGGCATATCGTTTAGAAGCGCAAACTTTGCTCTACCGGTGAGTACCAAATCTTCTATGTAAAAGTGGGAAAACTTTGGAGTTTTATTGACTTTTTGCAGATGGACAAAAGGGTAATCCGAGGCATTTACTTGTATGAATTCAAGCTGGGCACTACAGCTAAGGAAGCGGACGAGAAGATCAACGCCGCATTCGGTCAAGGATGTTCCACAATTCGGACGGCGTATCGTTGGTATCAGAAGTTCCGGAATGGAGATGAGAGCTTGGAAGAACATGAAGGTCGTGGGAGGCGTAGTGATGTTGATGAAGACAAGCTGAGAGATGTGGTAGAGGAGGATCCACACAAAGGTACCAGAGAGATAGCGAAGGTTCTTGGCGTCAGTCACAACACAGCTGCCCGGCATCTGAAGGAAATTGGAAAGACCAAAAAGCTGGAAAGATGGGTGCCTCACGAGCTGTCTGAGGAGCAAAGAAACCGACGATATGAGATCTCGTCCGCACTGCTTCTACGGAACGAAACGGACCCATTCCTTGATCGCATCGTAACCTGTGACGAGAAATGGATAATGTACGACAACAGGCGACGATCGGCACAGTGGGTGGACAGCGATGAGAGCCCCAAGGTTTTTGCGAAGCCGGAATTGCACCAAAAGAAAGTAATGGTGACAGTATGGTGGTGTTCGCTGGGAATTATTCACCACAGCTTCCTCCCTCCCGGTGAATCCATCACGGCAGAGAAGTACTGCATTGAAATTGAAGAAATGATGAAAAAGTTGAATGATAACCGGCCGGCCTTGGTCAACCGAAAGCGAGTTCTCCTTCTACACGACAATGCTCGCCCCCATGTAGCACGAATGACGTTGCAGAAATTGAATGAGCTGAGCACTGAAACTCTACCACATCCTCCGTTTTCTCCCGATCTCTCCCCAACAGACTACCATTTCTTCAAGCATCTTGGCGACTTCTTGGTAGGGAAAATATTCAAATACCAACAGGATGCCGAAAGTGCCTTCGAAGATTTCGTCAATTCGAGAACTTCTGATTTTTATGCTACTGGGATAAAAAAAGCTTGTGTCACGTTGGCAAAGATGTGTAGAATCAGAAGGTTTTTATTTCGATTAATAAACTTGCCCACAAGCCGAGATATCAGCTGTTTAAATTTACAGTGGTTCAGTGCCATTTATTTCGTTACAACCTAATATTATGCGACCGACTTGAAGTTAGACGTCTGCTACCAATCACTGGTGCTAGAAATTGTCCGCTACGCAGTTTCGAACCGAGTTCCCTACTCAAGCGGCAAAGAATCCACCCCTCCCCCTCCCCCTTCGCCACATCCTACTTCATGTGACATGATCGGTTTCCAGAAATTTATCTCGATAAAGCTGCTGGGTTAGCTGCCCATGTACCAAATAGATGTGCTCGAGTGAGAGCGTCAGAAGCTTGTTGATTACAAGCGAGCGAAATGTTGGATAGGTCCAGTTGTTGCACAGGATGATGGGGCAATCGGAGCGCGAAATTGCATTAATAGACCAGACACTGCGACAGAATCTCAGATGACGAAGACATCGAGCGAAAAGTGTCTCACACAACACCTCAACAAACCTTATGTTTTTGAACAATGTTTTGCGATCCAACAGCCACGAAATCGTCCACAGACTTCCGGTTTTGATAAATTCTTAACAGTCGTAGCTGATGCATCCGAAGCAACACCAGTACCACCAGAACCACTGAAGTTGCAGGAAAAATAGCGAGTAGCCCTATCTAAATGGGCGCAACATACGATTGCTCCAGAACCAAAATCTCAACACCCAATCAAATCGACATAACATAACGACTAATGTTTGGCAGTTTAACAAAAAATGGAATAAGCAACAACCTCATCCACATCACGGCTGATCCTCTGGACAAAGCCCAGCCTATTGGAAAGTTCGTTGTTGCACACGTCATATCCGACGACTCCAAGCCCAACTAAGAAGGCAGGAAAGATGGCGGCGAAGAGGAAGAACGATCGAGACGCGCCTAAACCACGATTTTCCTCCGATCTCCTTTTTTCGCAGCTATTTTAGACATTAAATGGACATATACACATAGTAGCTAACTAAATACGTTAGAGGCCTAGCTAAGCTTAGCTCTGGCCTAGTTCAAGGCAAGAACGGGACAGGATAACACGTATGGGAAGCGGGAAACATTTGACACTGCCTGATAGACAGACATACTTCCATAAGGAACTATTGGAAGTTTGAAACTTGCTCAGTAAAATTAACACGACGGGAATCAATTAAGAATTATGCCCTCCACGGCTCCGTACCTCTGATCGAAAACCATCCCTCCCCCACTCTGGCAAGAACTATAATCGGGCAAGAAAAGTAAACGGGAAACACCGATGCCTCGCCTTTTAAAAATCAACTATGCGTTGCGGAGACCAAACAGGTGCTCAAATCTTGAACACATACATGACCAGGAAACAAACACGCGAGAAACACAAGGTTAGCTCAAAGTAAGACGAATACAGTAATCCGAATGTACTGGTTACGAGCAATATTTATCGTTCCTATTACATAAGCGAAACACCTGGATGGATTCCTGATGTTATAAGCCGTGATAGTATGCTAGTGGAACCACAAAAATAATGGTTGACAAAAGATGGAAGAACCGTTGACCGCACTAGATGTTTACTCCATTGCGGTTGTTTCTCGTGAGCTGGAAGTTAGACATAAACGAACGCAAAGTTTATGGTGAGGCTGGAGCAGATTACAGATGTGATAGTTTACCTTAACAGCTACTGAAATGCGAGAAGCTGGGAACAGCTTTCAGAGCTTTTTTTCAACGATACATAAAAATAACATGCCTATCATCAAGACCTGCTGGAACGGCATAGACTAAACACCCTATTACGACCGTCAGAGGAGTGAGCTTTCGCATAAGCTTTAGCTTTAGGTGACCATTATTACGTAATGGAAGCGGACTCCAGACTTTGCCCCTTTGGGTGACTCATAAACCACGATTGTTAAAAACACTGTCGTCTATCCAACTTCAATTTCGATGCGCTTAGCGTTTAAGTTAATTACATATAAGCATAAAACCTATTTATGAGTAAGGTTGTGGAAAATGGAAATTCGGAACCTTGCCCTGAAAAGATAACTATACCACTGCACTAGAGAAAACGAAGGAAGAACAATCTTTGACACCTTATAACAGAAACCACCCGAAACAGAAACCAACTTCAACAGATTTAAATGAGCGCGCTTCTGACCTGTGCCTTTCTGTTCGAGAAGCAAGCGATGCTTGTGTTTTACATCTTTGGTTGAGTCTAGGGCGTAAGTTTGGTTACAAGCTAATGGATGTTTTGTAGCGATAGAAATTATTGCAAAATGTACACAAACAAGTGACCTTTGGTTTCCTGGCAGGATGATAGCCGTTACCCCATACTGCTTCATCCGATACAAAACTTGCGATAGCACCGCGGTTGCCATAAGCATTCATCCGCAACGGTAGCATTGTAGGACCTGTTCATACTTCGCAACGCAAGCGACTAGTCGCTCGTGCAAAACATGCACTTTGATGAAAACCAAGCGATCGCCATGAAATATGTTTATACTCGAACGCTCTCGCTGTCGCCTATTCATAATTCCCTGGTGTTGGTGTCGCTTTTGTCGCTGCGCTCACTCCCATTGAGAGTATGAACAGGTCTGTAGTTGAAATTTGAAGTGTCCATAGAGAACATATTCTCTCTAAGGTGGAACTTTGGAAAAATCACCTACACCACTTTAAAGCCTAATAACCCATTTCCCTACATTTAAAACCGGATCAATATCCATTTCATTAACAAATTATGTTGGTTTGATCCCCTTTGTCAAGGTATGTGTCCATTATCATATCCATTATCATGTCCATTATTAGCTATAGCGATGGGTTTTTTAATGCGTGCCTTAGGCAACATGTAAACAAAACAACGACAAACAGATCGAGCGTAAACTAAACTAACCATAAGTAGCTACAATAAAACCACACCTTGATCCCTGTAGATAAGCATCCATTCGTCCTCGTTAATCCCATCACTGTTGTGAGCTTTTCGAATGAACTCCTCATCAAAATTTTCTTGTTCGCTCTGGAAAAAGTTATACAATTATGCATAGGAGATACAAAGTCTATTGCATGTGTAGAATGCAAAGATCAATGAAGAATTTTCGATCAAAGCAGAACTTTAGCATAACTAAGACCGAGAAGAAGCTGACTATTCAACCTGTTTCGTGCGATCGGAACAGTGGAATTGTAATGGTTAGCCATGGTTAGCCATGGTTTACTGTGACATTTGCAGTCAATTAAGAATAGTGATGTAGATGAGCAATGCGACTTTTCCCGTTATACATTCCAGTTCCAAATGAGGCCACGGGATCAGTTTAACTTCGTTTTCTGCTGGAGGACTTGTGAAACCAGAAGTAAAGAAGATGTCAATCGCATACCCTTCCCTTTTGTTCAACGCTTGGATCAGTAAGGAGTAGGCATGATGAGAAAACGAATAATAAGCAAAGAACAAGGTTGGTGAGTTGATTCCGACGTGAGTGCAACCTTACTTGACATCACAGAACCATGGCTAACGCATGTAGCGCCTACAAACTGATTTCTGGATGAACAGGAGAAGCGTTACCCTCGTCAACCACATCTGACATCAATGAAATGACCTCGAACGGGAAAAATTTTTGAATGTCATGAGGGAAAGAGCCCTAAGGTTGATCCACACGCCTTTGTCTGCAACTGCAAACCACTGTACAAGTCTTCATGATGTACAGTGGTTCGCAGTTGCAAAGCGATCACAATACGAACCATCACTTTGAAAAGCGAGAAACAGAGAGAGTGAGCACCACCATTGACGTTTAGTGGCTCAAGCCTCACCTAATTCTCAACTGGAAATGAAAACAACTGAAGCGATATGGCGCGGTAAGCCAACTGTCGCGTGTATCCCGAATCAAATCGAGATTCTTGGCCCGCCTTGGTTAACTAAGCTCTCCATCCGTCCGGATTATGCTAATTGGTACAAGAGTTAACAGCGAAGGTCAAATAAATATTCAAACTTCCCCCATGACGTCCCGCATAAATAGAATATGAGACGTCCCATGAAGATTGATCAACGTCGTCGTCTATCTTTTAACACAGTTGGGACACGAAGTAGAAAGAAAGAAGCGAACAAATTGATATTCCACAAAGAACTGTTATCTTAAATTGTCCTTCAACGTTGGAGGTTAATGTTAGTGAACATGTTTGGGATTCACCACGCAATCCATTTCGTTACGGTTCTCTGAGTACTTCACCCACTTCAAATTATCTCTACGTAACTTTCGCGAAAAAAAAAAGAATAGAGAACTTCTCTGAGCTGGTGTCACGAAAGCGGAGACGCATCCTACTACGCCAGATTTGCTCAAGTGAGGTACGGATGTCGTGGTGTACTCACCTGGGTAAAAAATCCTTTCACGTTCTTCGCTATGTTGCTCCAGACGGAAGAGGAGCATCCTGACAGACTGAGATGCCGTCGATGAACCTGCCACAACAGTCGCTGGGCGCATCGCGCTGCCAACATGCGCGGAGATGGTGCCTGAAAATAATGGATTCACCAAACATTCAAAGACCAAGCGGAACAAGACGCAGCACAACTCGGGTTAGGGGGCGCACTCCCTCGTGGGCGAGAATATTTCGGTATGCAACTACATCAAGACGTTTTGTACTTTTCTAGCGGTGGCGCACCGACGCATTAGTATCACAATTCTAGTTAACTCTAGCATGAAAACAAGGTAAGAAAAAGTCATCGTCACAAGAGTGCACCCCTAACCCGCAGTGCCCAAGACGCAAGGTATTACTTCAAACCATCACGAAATGTAGACACAAACACTGAAAGCAAGACAAATGTGAGAAATGTATTCAGACTTGAGGAGAGCCCACCTATCTTCATGTGTTTTGCATTCCAGTCAAATCTCACTGATAACCCTTGGATTATGAATATGTAGGGGAGGGGGACCAACAATCTAACGGTAAGATTAAGCACTCCCAAAAAGGCAGTTAGCGCAATTTCTGACAACCTCTTCCTGAAACTCCCAATACATAAGCTAATTCCATGCACCTCTCTGGCGTGTATCGAGCTACCCATCCTTTATGACAGATTCCCTACACCGTATAAAACAGTAAGTCTAGTGCCATAGACTAACCTTCACCTAACAAGATAGGTAGTCTCTTCCTACTTGTGAGTTTCTCTGCTCCCCTTCCAAGCCGTAGAACCCTCTAACCAGCCGTAATAGTAAGCCAGTAGCAGCTTGCAGCAGCTCAAGGAACGCGAACCGCTCCGGTAGGTCTGCACAGAGTGCACAGCTAGTCCTATCCAGTCCGGAAGCGAGGCTTGTGACCGGCGAATACGTTGCCCCGCCGCAGCCATAAGTGTGTTTACTGCGGCGAAAGCGAGCAACCGTTCACTATGGAGCGCACAATTCACAAGCTTTCAGTACTTGCGAAAGCGTGATAAGATGTCGTAGATCATGGACAAATGTAGCACTGACAGCGAGAGAATAATTGATGGCTATTCCAACGCCTTCTACGCTCGTCTGTTTATGCTACTTCCAAACAGCATTGAGCGTCCCTTGAATAAAAGAAAATGTACAGTCATTCCTATTTACTTCACTGACGGTTGCTTCCTATCTCATTCACAAAGCTTGCCTTTTTAAACACCAAGAACAACCCTTGCCTGTCAGCTATTCGGCCTGTGATCCACTAAATCAACACTCAACTATTCCGCTCCCTGGCAACGGAACATAGCATTCTGGCTTTGAAAGCGGCCGTGGTGAAGTCACAATGGACGACTGGGGGGATACGAACCAGGGTGGAATACTGCTATATAAAGCCCAACCTTTGCTCAACAGGAGTGATCCGGCGGTGGGGTATCGGACCCAACTCAATAGTTCGCTGCAGATTGACCACATTTTTTCCTCCCAAAACCGAACCTGAACCGAATAGAAGTTCCTGCCAATTCCGAATGTTGATTTTTTAGCTGAAATTACCACAGTGCAATACTGGATGGATAGGTGTCGGACCAAAATAAAGGTGAGCAGAAATCGCGTGATGCGGTGTCTCCTTACGTACTACAGCCGCGTAGTAGCGGAGTCGGAGGAGCCGAGCCGGCTGTCGATTCAATAGTACCACGAATAGAGTTCCTTGCTTCAGTTCTATCGTCGGCGACGACGATGCCTCTACCAGAAAAGGCCTTAGCCGTCCACTGTACGTGGGCGGAACAGGTCACCATGGCCAGAAGGTAGCGGCGTACGCCAGACTTCTCCTATGCGGTTGTGACGAATAGTCGTATCTCCCTCTAAATGATTAACCACTGAACCATTCTGAATTGTGTACAGAAGTAGAATCGCGTTACTCCTCTACCATTTCGCTATCTCCACCGCTCCCACTCCGTACAACGGGTACAAGTTCCCGCCAGGCCAACAAAGCGTTTCATCTCTGCGGGATCGATGAATTAGAAGCGGACATGTCTGGGAAGGATAGTACTTCACTTGCCCATCAGCTGACCACCGCATATAATCGTGTAGGCTACATTGGCCTGCGGTGGTAAGCCCACCAATATTCTCATCTTCTTAGACAACTCCAACTTTAAATTACTGAGTCCGTTTTTTTCGTTGTCTAGTTGGCGTAGGCAAAAATCGAGCATGAAAGCGACTAGTGGCGCGCGAGAAATCGACTCCCCTGCCGGCTGCACCATGTTCTTTTCCCTTTTCATATATACGATAGCATAATTACATCGTGCACACGAAACGCGGTGTAAAAAGATTATTGATGACCACACCTCGCACGCCTTTCTAATAGTGGTTTAAGCTTTAAGTTTTAAGCTGCGCGGTATACTCAGCGTTGGAGTATCGTAAATAGGTAGTGCAGTAGTGTCAAAAAGCTGCCTCTCCACGATCGTTGTCCCGGCATGTTCGTCTTACGTTTCGGATTAACATGTTTCTTTGAAGCCTTATAGAAACACGCAAAGGGCCGGTAACACACCCTCGAATGGAGGAAAAACATCACATCGCACCAATCTGCAACTGAGCCTTGATGTGCAGGTTTGCGGAATACTGTGACGTGCGGCTGCAGCAATTGCGTCGTGCATCGCGTCGGCATGCGGCGTACGCTTCATCAATTGTCAAGTTGCTTAGGAAGTAAACCTAGATGAATAGAAATGCAGCACCAAACATCACTTTTCTCCAGAATTCGACTTGCTAAGTGGTTTTTATTTTGGAGGCGAACCTAGGGCGGAATCCATGTGGATTCCCGTGAACGACGAGAACAGTTCCCGCACGAGCAGCATGGATGCACATCCTGGAGTCCCTTCCCTTGTCTGGTTCATCATTTCCTAACTAAATCCCCACAGAAGAATTCGAATTGTGGAAACAACAGCACTAAAACGCTTTACATGGCAGGACATGACGAATAAGAGACGAAATGTCTGGGACAAAGGGCGCCCGAAAGTTTCCGCACTCGGCAATTGGCGTTGATCCCAGTTGCAGATTGGTGCAATGTAATTTCACTCCGAATGGAGACGGATGGGTGTCCAACAACCTTGTCACGACACCTTATTCGACTCAACCAAGGGCTTTATTGGGACTGGAATAGTGGTAAGCCAGATTTCCCAGAACACTCATCTTTTCGACAAAAGAAGGCTGTAAATCGCGAGTACAAAGAGACACATTTGTCCGCCTGCGAAGACATCGTTTCCTTCACGACTCGACGCGGTTTTGCTCTTATCCCAGCAATCCCGGCCTTCTGCGGGCGGGATTGCTTGAAATGCTATTATATCCATCTGAGAAGAACAAAACACTGACACCAACATATGTATGGAACAGAAGATCACTGGATAAACCCGGCAGTCCACGAAGGCGCCTCCCGATATTACGTTGAAGTATCTCTTTAATCTTATCCCTTCTATTCGCACAATCATTCCGCAGACTATCTTTTCTTTTTAAAGCGAACCAGAGGATGATGGACAGGTGCGTGACTGCACATTAAAGTTATTCTTAATGCTAAAAAGACTTCAATCAAAGAAATAACTACATTACGAGACAGGTAATACACGAACGTCAACAAATGCGCAGATAAGAAAAGGTATCACAACCAGTTTATACAGAAAAACAACAAAAGACTCATTCAAATAAATAGATTAATGCGGTCGTAAACTCACCATAAGCACATAAATCACTCTGTAGACACTCCCTTGTGTATAAGAACGTGAATATAAGGAAAAATATAGAAAATCGACTCACACAAAACCTGGTTAGGCTATGGTCCGCTTATTTAGCGAGTATTAAAGGATATGGTCAGAGATGGCTAATCCGCTATAAGACAACGTTCCTGGCAAACAAGTCATCATTAATAATAATGCTAAATCCCTTGAATGATTGCAACTGGTACAGGCTGCACTCTAGCGTGTTTGTCTATTTCAACTCTAAACCACTAATATAAAATTGCAGTAATCACAGAGTCACTCTAGAAACCCAAGGGTAGCCCAACAGTGAAAGAATCTCGACCAACAGGGGCAAACAGACAAGAGAAACAATTGCACATCTGTTATAAGGGAATGAGAATAAGCAACGGTAGACCACTTTGCAAACATGAAGAGAAGGGAACATCACAACATCTACACTAAGCTGCGCGAAAGCACAACTGTACCGGAATGGGAATCACTTGAGAAGAGCTGACACAACAGCACCGATGTTCAGGTTACGCAGATCCGAGTACGTCTGGCCACAGCCGACGAACACGATCGGCTGGCCGGTGATGTACGTCATAGAGACAGCAGCACCGACCTGAGTTGTAGGAACGAAATGAAGACAACGCGACAAATACAGCCGAATCACGACCAATGGTAAAGCAAAAAGCACAACAGCGTCAAGAAAGCTAGAAAGATGAGCATGTAACTACCTTATCATCGATGGTGTCGAATTTCGTCAGAACTATTCCATCTATGAGGCGAGCAGGCGCTCCTGGTGTTGCGTTGTCAGCAAGGGCCTGCAATGAATACAAAATCAACTCCGTTTACAAATAGGTGTTCCGCGATCAAGATATGAGATGGCAGATTAATGAGAATGCCATCTTGGGCCACATCATAAGGAAGAATTTATACCGTCTTTAAGCAAGTTTAGGATCAAAAACATCACTATGTGTGATGGTGATTTCTAACAAGAACTACGCCTACCATTAACTTTATTTTTTACGGGATAACACGATTCAGTTAATGCAATAAACTTCATCTCGAGATAGACTTGAACTAGTGGTCGCGAAGTCAGAGGAGACGGAGGGCTGTTGCGTACACCACGACTCAAAGCACTTGGTTCGGGTAGCGCTCACAAAAACGAAGCCCTCCATACCTGCGGGATTGGTGAATTGGTACCGAACATGTGTGGGAAAAATAAACAACACATGAAAATGTAGATCTGGCCTTCGGCTCGCCACTGCAAGGAACTGCATAGGTCACCACACGGAGTCAAATTGCCTACATGATATACAATGGATCAACAGAACTTGAAACCGCAGGGTTGAGCATTCGACATTTGCGAGCCATTTTAATGTTCGATTTCACCTATACCTACAACCTAGGTACGGTTATGCCTATTTGGTGTATACAATAACTTAGCCAGACTCAGCATTAGTCAAACTCTTGCGCCACGCATTCTACATCTGAGGGATCATTCTACATCTCCGACTGCACTACCACGCCCGCTTTCGATTGTATGCGATCAAATTGAACTCGAGCGTGGATCGTGAAAGAATGGTGCGTCCGATCTATTGCAGGATCGCGCGAAACATATAGGTGAAACACTTCCATCTTTACTTAGTTAATGACTTAAAAGATAAGCTTTATGCCTAGCTACCAAAACAGCAACACATTGAACTATTCACCGACGTCCTCCTGTAATTTTCTGTCAAAAAGTGATAGCGTTCAGAAATCCTTAACGACCTACTTCAGAAATGAGAATGTTGACCGATATCAAGAAGGCCGACATTTACTCTTTATCCTCTTGCTTACCCACATCACTATCAATGTATGAGAGCTAATAGAAGCGTTCCACTGTTACTGTAAGATCATTCCATAACAAACGAATCTTTAGTGATGAACAAAACTGCCAGTACCGACGGAACTTCGAGTCTCACCTCTTTTCCTCGAGAGCAGACCGTGCCGAAATTACTGTTCTCATAAGGATTCCTGTGTAACAAAACACAGAATGACTTTAATCTCTGCCCCTTTACATTATGTAGTGAAACAAATAAATAAATAACATCCTAGAGAGTACAATTTCAGCTTTAGAGAAACAACAAAGCTAGATCACCATACCTGATTAAACTTTACGAGTTGATCAACAGCTTCATTTCCGACGAGGGCTTCTCCGACAAACAGCACAAGATCAGGTTCGTTAATTCTAATCAGCTGAAACATTTGCTTTTGACTTTACATCGACCGATTTAGCATCGCGTACAACGAACCTTCGCTAATTCCCTCATCAAAGGCTCGTTGTCCTGCATGCGCCCGGCTGTATCGACCAATACAACATCAATGGCACGCTCCGAAGCTATACCTATCGCAGCAGCCGCCAAGCTTGCAGAGTCTTTCCCGTATCCTTGTTCAAACAACTATAAGAAAGTGTTCAATTCAATTTAGACAGAGAGACTTTGCAAAGAAGATATTCTTAGAGATATGATAGCCACAGTTTTTATTGAAAGGGACAAGGCAAGGGAGGCGTTAGCCAATGAAGTCTAGCGAGCAATGAAGCGTTTAGCGAAAACCCTAAAGATCCAACACTACAGAGCTACCTAATCACTTTACACACCGCTGTCTTCGCAACATTGACATCATCACATTCTCTTGAAGGATAAATTATTACCAAACGCGGGGCTGCAACACATATAAAAAATATTCATCTTTCTAGAGCTGTCACTATATTGGTGGAGACTGCAAAAACAACGTAAGAATGCTCTTGCAGTCTACACACGACCGCTTAAGTAAAGCATACAGCGAACGGTCGGATTCTGGAGAAGGATGGTAAGTTCCCAAGTCTTCCGCTTACAGGACAGTCGGCCGCGGAAGATAAAAAAAACGATAAACTCTCATCTACGATAAGCATAAAGGACGGCCTTATTCTATCCCTTTTATAGTGCGCCACGCATTCTACTTCTAGGGAATAACTTTGAGGCACTTCGAATGCGTAATAGACTTATACAAAAACCTGCGGTGGCCAGCCGATTAACACGTCAGTGTCCTATCCTTGCCAGGCACGTCTGGTACCAATCCGCCCACACGGGGGGACGAAAAGCTCGATTGGCTAGGGCGGGAAACCCGAACCAAAAACTCGATTCGAAGGCAGACGACGGACAGCGCCTAACCTGACTGCGCTGCCACGTGCCCAAGCTACCGTTTACTATAAAGAATTCTACAATTCTACGCACACCGAAAACACCAATAACAAAACTGAATAAAAGCACCTCCACAAAATCTACTCCCACCAAAGTTCATAGACGATTCGGCTCTGCAGCTACTAAAAGGGAGCATTGGAAACGATAGTGGTCTCTTGGCTGCGAGATTTGTGAGAAACGAGGGTTGCGGCATGAAGGCAGCGTGACAGGAGGTATACCCTCCCCTGTTGGGAGGCGTGGCGTCAGTAGGTACAGCCGCTGTTCTGCGGACCGCAAACGTTTGTTTTGCGTGTCAAAGGTTTCGTATGGCAGTCGTTAGACTTTCGGTGAAGCCTAGGGGGTTGGGGTGGGTGAGCAAGGAAGATGAGAGGAAGAGAGGATCGCACGACCCCTAGCAGAGGCGGGCGTACCTCTTGACGGTCCCCCCGGTATCAAAGACAACATGAACAGTTAATCCGGATACAAAATAGCTTTGGACACTGCAAATGCCTTCCAAGAAAGGAAAATAATATTGTTGATGGTTACTCTCATTCAAGACGATACCTGGCCTTACATCGCAATAAGCTAGGGGTTCACATACAGAATCCTACCGTAACATACCACTGGCATCCTTCAAGAAGCACTTTTTACAGCAACTATGTATATAATCACCTCCTCTATCTTAACGGCAAAAATCTACTCTCGTAGCTCATGAAAACGTATTTCGTGAGTTTTAAAGAGAGTGATATTCAGAGGTTACAATGAAGAAGCAATAGTTATCGTAACACATGATTACCCTGTCTGCATATTGTCCATCTATTACATCGAAAAACCAATAACAATCGTCCTGCGACTTTTCGAGCAACAAGCTAAGTTCTGAGCTAAGCTCCCCCAGTTGCGAAAGAATGTGTCCGGAGTGGTAATGTCAAGCTTCAAACCTGAACAGAGTTGGGATGTAGAGCGTTGAGATGTTTCGTGTGAGTACGAAGCTGCTCAACTGCTCCTGCACGGAATGTGTCACCAGCAGCAATTAGCACACGATGGCCGTTCTCATTAAGCCAGAACGTGATCTGAAGGCAAGAAAAGCGTGAAAATATGTGCGAAGACAAAGAAATAACGCAATGGTCGGCTAACCTTGGCTAGATTGGTGCTCTTTCCAACTCCATTAACTCCACAGAACACCACCACGTAAGGACGACCTTCCTGCTTTGCTCCTACAATGTCGCGCAAGATGTCAACGCGACGCTTTGGAGTGAGCAGCTATAAACAAAAGCATTATAATGGGAGCTCTTTAGCTTATTGATTGTATATAGACCTTCGAATCTTCAGACCAAAAAGAGCAAGAAGTGAAAGTTTAGAACCTGTGTGAGTGACTCCCTAACGGCTTCCTTCACTTCTGAGCTGACCCGACTGAAGGTGCCGACAACTTTTCCCTCCAGCTTACGTCCCACTGACTGACAGATCTTGTCCGCTGGCTCGGCAGCAACATTCTTCACTTAAGCAAGCTAAATCAACTAACGAAATGAAAAATGACAGAAGAAAATGGAAGAATGGCTCACGGATGAGGTTTTCACGCATCGTTTCCAGAACCGGCTCGATGTCCTCGGCAGAAATGCGTTTATTACCGACCAGATTTTTGAATGCACCAAACCATGAACTCTTTGCTTGTGCGGCGACAATTCTGAAAGGTTTAAAACAAATGTAAGAACTAATGAAAAGAAATAAAAGGCACAAAAAAGTGTCAGCAGAAAGGAAACTTTTCTTCCCGAAAAATAGAATGCAGCGTCTTCTCGAAGCAACAAATAGACAGCGCCTATACTTTCAACCATACAAACATTATAATGCTTTAGCAGTGTGGATGGTACAACTTTTTCAAAAATTCTTTGTATCAGGAACTTCAGAATGAACTGGAGCGCACTGGTTTGGCCAAGGGATATAAATTTTATGCTACATCAAAAAGCACACATGTTTTCCCAAGACATCTAGTATAGAGGAGCTTTTTAAACGCTTATTAAAATAAAAGCCGACTGAAACTTTAAAAAATCTATTTTCGTTCTATATATAGGACTAATTTTGCTTGAAAAGCGTCCTATTTTAACTACAGCGCTGCTTTCAAATTAAAAGTGTCCAATCTAAACTGAAAATTATATATGTATATATGTATATACTTGAGTGTGAGACTTCTACGTTTTTTTGCACGGATGCAGCGGAGGCGGAAGAGGCGATGGCCGTAACCTGTATTTCAATTCAGTAAATGTACGCATAACAACGAGTCCAACAAATCTTCCACCGCCCCGGAGCTGGCGAGTTGGTAACACACCTCTCTGGGAGGATAAAATACCATCTTGTGCATCAGCTGCCCATCGAAACTCATAGGCTATTCGCTATTCAAAGTAATTATTCAAAGGTAAAAGAAACATGCGAAAGAAAACAAGAAGGAGAATTCAAGAATGGGGAGGAAAACATAAGAAAGCTTTACAGAAAATAGAGAAACGATTTGAATTGTGACTACTCTCCTCACTCAAACTGCCTCATGACATCCTGTCGAAGTGGAAGACGTGTCCATCCGCCGACTTATGCCCATATCCCTTTTCTGTTGTAGAACCACGTTGTGGCAAATGCCTTGCACATATACAGCGTTTACCCATACCAAAAAGCGCTCAAAAGGTTAAATGCTGGATCACGTTAGAGAAACAAAATCAGCTGGAGAATGAGTCGTATGTATTTATTTACCATCAAAGTGGCAACCAGGGGTGCATATTTAAGGGTTAACGATTTAACGAATTTAACGAATTAACGGCATTTTTGCATTTTTCGTTAAAATCTGGCTTAACGACTTAACGGAAATTTTTAGAAATTTAACGGAATTTTTAACGGACGTTTTTCTCAGTGCATTTATCACATATACCCTTTCTCTTCACTAATGATCAAGGTCTCATCCTCTCAATTAAGACTGTTCCCGAAAAAACTATCGAGATCAGCAAGAATATTTTAATGTTTTCATGAAATTGTTTTGAATTTTGGAATTTTTAAAAGGATTTTGGG
Organism: Heligmosomoides polygyrus polygyrus; assembly: GCA_947396885.1. Taxonomy (NCBI): domain Eukaryota; kingdom Metazoa; phylum Nematoda; class Chromadorea; order Rhabditida; family Heligmosomidae; genus Heligmosomoides; species Heligmosomoides polygyrus. Next base: position 69,730,487 of record OX377204.1, on the reverse strand, counting down.
CGCGTGTAGCGTAGTGGGAGGAGGTGTCGGCTGTCGCGTGCACCCGATACCAGGCTTCTGGTTCGCCTGCAACATTGTTGAAAGTTAGGCCAACCAAGCCTTCCATCCTTCCTAGGTTGGGGAATTGGTATCAGACTTGTCTAGAAAGGATAAAGGAGCTGACTTCTTCATCGGCTGGCCAGTGGCCACCACAAGCCATTATTTTGCCAAATGCACATTCAAATCGCCTCCACGATGTCCCATAGAAGTAGAATGCGTGGCGCATTCCAGAAAGGCTTGAGTAGCGCCGTCCTTTATCCTTATACTTCAATGCATTTTGGAGCTGGAAATTTCTTCGCCGATTCCCCAAGCACGTCAACGAATCCACAAAGGTACTGGTCTAACCTCCTCGTAGGATATGCCTATCCTTACGTGGCGTTGCTTATCCAAGAATACTTTTGCTCGCCACATGAAACTGTCGAGACGGAGAGAATGTTTTCAGCCGCTAGACGTATTTTAGACGATTTTAGAAAAACGCTAATAACAAAAATTAGGAATGCTACTTTTCCTGAACGTTAACACGTCGACGACGTGTCACACTTTCTGCATTGTGGGACATTGTGACATGATACCGTGTCACGGTTCCGACGTTGCAAAAATAAATTGGTACCGCGCACAAGGCACTCGAAGATCGTGCGTTCGGGAAAGTATTAACATTCCATGATAGGTTTTTAATTGCATTTTTATTATAACTTCTGTGCTTCATGGGCTACTGCTCGTATCGAAATTGTATATGTTCGTAGAACAGTCACACAAAGCGGTTTCGCAAAGAGCTAGGGAAGCGGGAACTCCGGGTTCTGTCTGATCGCACATTTTATAGTAAGATGCCTTGCCGGCGATCATCTTGTTGATGTTTGTTGATGTTGAATTGTTTATTTTCATTGCAGTGTTACACTCCACTCCTTGAACTTTAGCTGTTTACCTCCTGAAATTGAAACCTATAAGGATTTCCCTGATTTTTTCCTCTTGAAACAATGGTTTGCAGCTAATTGTATTTTTTAACGAAATTTAACGATTTACCGGAAATTAAACGAAAATTTTGCGTTAAAAAATTCGTTAAAAAATTTAACGGGCAGAATTCAGTGTGCACCCCTGGTGGCAACATGTGTAAGTGCTGGTGCTCATTGCTGCTTATGCATAGCAATAAAGTAAAAACAAAGAGAGGAATAGTCTTTAAACAACGGGAAAAACGAAACTTGAAGAAAAAACGAGCAAAAGAATCGAGAGAAGTGTGATGTACTTTCCTTCAGCAGAAATCGTACACCTTGGAAACGGTTTACCATGCGCGAATACAGTCCAGAAATGAAGCGAAACGGAAAAGATGGCGACATTGAGACTTACTCCTCTGGATCATCGTCATCATCATCAGAAAAACCTTGCAACTGCGCAGACCTTCCGACAAATTTGCGCTGAAATGTCCACATGAGCTAAAACGGTATTCTCACACATAGGAATCACTAATTCTCGAACAGTTAATGAGGTACATATTTGCTTTATAAAAAATCTCAGGACGAAAAGAATAACGCTCTAAACGAGGAAGTGATCCTATAAAATTCGCAAACACGAGGGTAGCAAAGACGACTTCAAACCAATGGTTGCGAGCGAGAAGTTTATGAGGTGAAGGGAGGAACTGAAGTCTCAGACTGAAACAACCTTTCACGCGTGAGTTTTATGGCATTTCAAGCCTTTACTAGCTTATCATTTCATCGCAACAGAAACAAGAAAAAAGCTAATTTAATCTTAATTTCAATACTCTAAGAACGAGAGAAAAGGAAAGCGCTAGCTATACAATCTCCAGATTATTCTTGAACAAACGCTATTGTTTCTATACTTCATAATTCTCTGCGGAAAGAGGTTTAAGAGGACTACTTCCTGCCCTATTCGAGTTAAAGGTAGAGTGCGACTTTTAAGGTCGAAATATTGAACCGCCAAATTAACTATGCCAGAAAATACAAAGTACGACACAAAGTACAAGGCAATTTATTCAAACAAAAATAACTTCATTTCGAAGAATTTGCACTATATAAAGTGAAGAAGAAACAGAGCGCACTAACCTGCTCAGCAATAAAAGCCCCATCTTCCTCCTCATCCGGGCCGTCGCCTTTAGCCTAAAATCGATACGATACAAATCGTACATGTATCCTTCTCTGTTTGAAAAGGAGTGAAAAAACTTGCAAAAATTATAGTACCTTATCTTTATCACCAGAATAGTCCAAGTTCGGTATGTTCTTTGCCTGTCCGGAAAGCTCCCAGACACGAGCCTGCTTTCCTTTCTTTTTTGGCTCCGGTTCTGGTGATCTAAAAACAGGACGCACTGAGCAATAGCACATTTAACGCATAGATACCAGCAAGCAAGAAGAGAAAAACTATCGCACACGGGAAATTGGACAAGCGAGAAAACCCTCTCAATAGCTAACGTAACGCATTAAAACATTAAAAAATCTCATTCGTTGACTCCCACAATAGCAACAAAAAATCTACTTTTTTGAAGAAAAAATGTTACCGTTACTAAAAGAAGCGCAATTACGTTAATAAAGAATAAAAGAGAAGTTTGTTCCGCACTGTTTCAAAACCAGACCGCTCATCTGCTCATCTCGCGACTTGCAATAGTTCTAAAAACGTACTTTGCTGCTGGCTTCTTCACATTCATCTTTCTCAACAGCACCTCTCTTCGCCTAGCGGCCTCATCCGTTGGTGAACCTGGTGTTGATCCAAGGTCACTGCCGGAATCCGTGGACGCACTGCACGGAAAACAATGGTCATTAGAAACACTAATGAAGGAAATCTATCAGAAAAATCAGCTACAAACATTGCTATTTCTTCTGCCGCATTCTTCTTCACGGGCTCTTCAACCTTCTTCGGCTTCTTCTCCTCTCCCGGACGACTGATGATCATTGATTCAACTGTCTTCTGCGATTTTGCGCTCTCCTAAATGCAAAAAAACCAACTCATCCTGTGCGGCTGTAGCTGGAGTGAGGTGAGTAACAGTGAGGTACGTAAATACGAACAGTTTAAGAAGGAAAACGAATGACTAATATTGGTTACTGTAATGATAAGAAAACAAACCTGGAATGTCCTTGGCTTCTTTGCAATACCCGTAGACTGCGTGTTCAACCGCATTAGATCGTCGCGGATGCTAAAGCAAATTTCTGTGCTAAAAGTGAAACCCAAGATTCGTTAACAGAGTTGAGTATTTGCTACAAAAGATCCTTCCATTAACCGCATAAACACATTTACATTTACTTCGACCTGCGTGTACAGTAACATTCACGCGATAAAAAATAGGAGGAATTCAGCAATTGTTGGCCCTCCTCAAATAAAAAAAAGAGAAAAACAAATATATTGGTGCCGGAAGGCTATATTGGTGCCGGATCACTGCGACACTTGGGGAGACGAAGTCGCGTCAAATTTTCCTTCTTTTGCTGAGTCCAAAAGAAATAAAATGAAATATTAAAGTTGCCTGATGTGAAATAGCAGGAATTTAATACAAAAATTACCATTCTATCAAAAAGCTCTATACGTGTGAAGCAACCAACCTTAAGAACTCCGGCTCGAAGTGTCTGAATGACTCCTGTCCATACTGGTACAAAATCTAAAAATCATCAAAGGTAAAAAGTCTAATCATAAGTAGAAAATGAGATATTTCGGTTGCGGTGGATAGACGACGAACAAGTCAGTGTCCTATCTCAGACAAGCCTGGTACCAAATCAACGTGCCCTGGGAAATCGAGGCTTGGACTCTTTTAGTGGGACTCCAACACTGAATCAGTTCTTGATGTACGTGAATTTCCTACACGCGCCCCACATGTCTTCGACGCATCTCTAACCTAAACAACACCAGACAAGACATTTTCGTTCGCAGAAAAGCGGCATAGCAAAACTATGAGGGTCTGACTAGCCTATGAGTGAACTGATCTGGTTGTGCGATGGTAGTCGCATCATGGAGAAAGCACCACAAGCATTCCGGAGCAAAGAAATTTGAAACATTTTAGCAGCTCACCTGCTTATTCAACAGAACATTCTTGTACATGTCGCGAAATTTATGACAGACATCGGTCAGCAGTTTGTCTGTGTACGACAGCTGTATCGCAGACTGGTAGATGACCTTAAAAGAGCCATATATCACATTCAAGCATAAAACCCATAAAACGAGGTTTTTCATGTCTATCACTAGGTTCTTCTACAGTGGCCTCCTAATATTTCTGTATGAAGGGCTTCCACAGTAGTTTTCCATAATACTATCCTAAAAACGAGGTTTTTGGGCGCAAGCATAGTGCGATCCCACATTTTAAACAACTTACTTATTTATTACGAATTTTTATGAGAGTCGTACGACAAAGCTCGTGAGACATCCGCTATTCATCAACAAGTATCACTTCAAAACAACAGTAACAACAATCCTACAATTAGAACGTCACGAGACCCTTCTCAGCAAAGGTTTTGAACATTTTAATACTTAAGACTTTTTTAAACACCTAAAATTTAACATGCGCATGCCTAGACCAAAAACGTACGAACAAAAACAACATGAAGAAAAGTAAGATCATAATATATAAAAGATAAAAAGGCTAGACAATTAGTGTTTCCATCGATGGTAGTGGAACACATATCTTTCAAAAAATGGAGGATTTGGAAATTTGAATTCGTTCTCACAATCTACCATAGTCAAAACCAGCTCTAAATGCAGAGAAGGATGGTCTAAACCTTGTTCTAGGGCTGGCAAGGAATAGTGTGCATAACGCAGCGAATTTGAGGAAGTCACCCACTTTCAAATCAAGAATTCATAATAATTTTGTAAACTGTCAAAAGATCGTTAAGCCTCCCCAGTTGTAAGCCATCCAAATTGAGCACCTCATTTCTTACTACATCAAGAGGTGTACAATTGCGTGTGGACACAAAGCAAGAGCGAATGGACACGTTCCTTGTAAAACTATGTTGAACACCTTCCAATCCCTGTACAAGATTTTTACCAGGAAGGAAAGCACAGGTGAAGGGTTCAAAATTCTTCGCAGAGGATTTCAAACTTCCGTCTCTGAACTGTGAAATCCTGCACCCATCTTGCTCATCTGTCTAGACGCATTTTCTCCTCTTTGAATGCACTCAATGTACCATAGGAGGACATTCGAGTATCAAACAGCCCCTATACCCTAGAAAAGCGAACGTAACACATACTCGCCAGTCGTCCTAGGGCAGAAAATTGCAAAGTGCTATGTCCTCCTAGACATGCTAGTATATTGTCTTCATATAGCCGCCTATTTTTGTTATCGCTACCCCCTTATTGTTGGAAGAAACCTAGAGCAGGAGCAAGATTCTGCATGATATGAATTCTTTCACGTTCGATCTGTGTGCTATTCCGAAGCTCAATGTCGGTGTCTATTGACGTTTCGAACATGCGCCCTTCTTAAGCTCTAACAAGGGACACGTCTGAAGCGTATGTCTGGACGGCGGGAGCGAGTCATATAGGGAGAATCCTCACTCCTCAGTTAGTTTAAAAATGTGTTTACTTTTTGCCAAATCGTTAAAACCAAGGATGTCCTTGAAGTCACAATGGAATACAGCGAATGACGACTTTGGTCTTTGTACGCCCGCGATTTCGACCCTAATTTTCTCTGTTAAATTACTATAAGTCGTTGATGAATCCGGCCCTTGGCCTCTTTTGAAAATCCGAGCAGGATGGCTTTTCAGAGATCATTGGTCCAGGTATGGAAACAGACTGTGAAGAGCCTGCACCCTTTATGCGTTACACGTATTGTACCCAGTGGAGCTTCATGCACTTCGTACATGTGTATCACTGACGTTGAACATTTCTACATCATCATGTTGAATACTACCGCATTCAGCTGGAAAATTAGGCATAAAAACGTCTAAAAATGGTATAGACGTCAGAATCCCGAAATCCCAACTAATCCGTTGAAATGCAAAAATGAAGCAGCGCAGGTGAACCAAACTCCCGACCTTCCTCGCATGAAGCAACCACACTTCCACTGCGCTCCGAGTCGCATGGCGGCAGAGGTATCTTGGCCGAACAAGACCCCAAACTCGTGATGCGCCGTATTCCATTGTGACTTCAAGGACCCCCCCCCCCTTCGGTTTAACGACTTAGCAAAAAGTAAACACATTTTATGCTAATTGAGAGGTGAGGATTCTCCCTATATGACTCGCTCCCGCCGTTCAGACATACGCTTCAGACCATTTCCTTGTAAGTACAATGATGCAACGAAACACCCAACAAAACGGCGAGGAATACAGACCACGTATCCACGGGTTAACAAAGGAAGGCCAAAGTCTTCCTTCGCTGGTCAGTCGGAAATGAAGAGCGGATGTGCTCAACCTCTTATACGTGGTTGGGTGATTACTGGTCCTTTATATGTCACGATGATATTCAGCGGTCACCTCGCCGCGCCTATAGAGTGGTAAGGCTAGTTTCGAGCTGGTCAAAAAAGCTTTAACCCATGTTCAGGCGTAACTTTAAAATTTCTCAGATAGAATCCGAAAGTTGTAGATAGATCGATTTCCTCTTCTTGCAAACTTCAGAGAGCTTAACGTACCTAACATATGTGATTAAGATCAAGACCTCAAAAAAAAAAAAAGATAAACAGTGTCGTGACACCCAATCACGTGCACGGCCATCAAGTGGCAAACTAAGTGAACTCACCACGAAGACAAGCTCAAACTCGTTGTCAAGCTTGAATTTGATTGTCATGTCGTTGTACTTGAACTGCGTCACGGCGCGTTCCTGGAACAAATATCGCAATGTGTGGATGGTGGTGAAAGTGAAGGTAGACACTATAGTTCGAACCGAACCGAATAGTTTCGGACAAATATTCGAATAAATTCGATTACTCGATGGGGCCCAAAATTCGAATATATTCATCATTCGAATATTCGGTTTCTCATGAAACCGAGTACATTCGATTACTAGTTTATTCGAAAAAATTTTGGAAGGACACAAGTATAGTAGACACAGCTGCGATCTTCCTGCTAACCTGTATAAGAACGTCCTTGACGAACGCATTAATCGCGTCGACAAAACGATCGGCTCCTTCCTGAAAGTTTCGCATTCGCTAGCAGAATATCCTGCTGAGTTCAAAGAAGAAACAGGAGGAACTTGCACTGGCATCTACACAAACCTGGAACGCCCACAATCCGAAGCCGCCTTTCGTGAAAATGGCAAACAGCTCGATCATTTTGAAGACGGAACGCTGCAAAGGCGAAATTAGGCATAAAATTGGTTATATTCCCGCATTTATGTACTGCCGATAATATGAACAGAGCGACTAAGAGTGCGGGCTAGTAGTTTTTAGATGAAGTAGTTTAGAGCAAAGTATATGAGGGCAGAATTACAGAAAAGCCAACAGAAATAACCAACCCTTGAAATCATGGATTGAAGAACTAGAGGAGAGGATCCACCCTTTCATCCAAGTTTTCGACGAATCTTGGCATATTGACACTCGATATTCCAGAGTAATTTTTTTCCGCTAAAGGCTAAGATAGCCATATGCCTAATTTCGGCTGACGTTTCGACGTCCTTCGGTCCACCATATATCCCCTCCTCCTCTTATAACTGAGAGCGTTAGCTTATCGTTAGATGCAGCCAATTTATCATTAGGAGCGCTTCTTCAGTTGGAACGGCACACCCCTTCCTCTAGACTCCACCTAAATTTCGGAGACTACCGAGCCCTCGTGAGCTGTTATAAATCATTCACATCGAGCACTGGGCTGCAGAAGCATTGCTACTGAGTGGAAAATGTAGCTCCATACTTGCTAAACCACTAGAACGAAGTCACCGAACAAGTGACAGCCATATAGGCTGAAGAACATGTATGGACGCTATGCTGATAGGACTCCACCTAAAAGATCCCGAATGAATTAATGAAAACGGAACTCCAAAATGAAAAGTGACACGCGTCGTGTGGATCTAGTACGCAAAACTGCACAACCGGGCGTAGCGTCGCCGATGTCGCAAGGCGGCGGCCATTCGGACGAGTTGTCCGGGCAGCAGGAGGCAGCCGCGCAGAGAACCTCGGGGAAGCAGCTGGAGCTGTGTGTTGTTCAACGCCGTCAGCAGAACTGCCTTGACCACTCTCGCTCCGGACGTTTGTTTATGATAAAGTGATAAGTTTTAGGGGGTGTTCATAGTCCGCGATAGGAGAGGCTGGCAGCGTGTGCAAACCACGCAAGCAAATTGACTGAAACCAGCAGCCGCCTCGAACCCTGTTCATAGCGGAGGCTTGTCGCTCCCACCGCTAGTCTTCACCCGCGACTAAACAGCCAAGGGTAACGACGGGTATTTGGGCATGTTCATACTTCGCGACAGTAGCGACAAGAGCGCAGCGTGCGTGGCGTGCGCACCGCGCGGAAGTATGAACAGGCGACAGCAGAGACTAGAGCGACAACGCTGGCGCTCGAGTGTGAACACTTATCGGCGGCGCGCGCTCTGTTTTAATCTATATGCGTATTTCGCCCTAGCGACAAGTCGCTCTTGTCGTGAAGTATGAAAAGGCGCTTTACTCGCCAAGAATTGGGCGTTTTCCCACAGTACTCGGTTGGTCGTTGCGGGACCACGCGATAGCCCATCCTAGTCCAACCAATACACGGTGATGGCTCATACGTCATTATTTCTCCAAATTCGTTTTCCTCCATGTTTTTTGTTTTTTCGGCTCTTTTCTTCAGCTCTTGTCGTTCCAGTCGCCTTTTCAAAGTTGGCAGCGACGGGCGATAGCGTAATTTGGTCACAAGAGGTCGAAACTTACTGGTAAGAGGTCTCAGGAACTCGTTGTTCGAGGACCAGAACATTGCTGCATGAACCGAGTCGTTGAAGATTATGTGGGCCAGTCACATGATGCATTTCGCTGACACATCGTAACCGATTGAACTTCATGGGATGTCAAGAGAACACTTGGGCAACGTCCACCGTTCCGCTGTTCAAGATTGGTCAAACTCGAGCGACTATGGTTGCCGGAGTGACAAGTGATACAGACGGTAGTAATAAGTTAGTGTAAGATTATATAATATAACATTAGTGTAGGATTAAATGTAAAAAATAAATTTATCCATTAGGGACTTGGAGTTTGTTATTCTGGTTCAAGGACTGGCACACCTCCATTCTCTAAGTATGGTAGGGCAAGCGAAGAAGTATTGGATTGTCGGATTATAAATGTCGCCTGCTTTCGATTTGTCATTTCTCTGCTATTGCTATTTCTTGAATCGTGTAACTTTACGTGTTTAACAAGCTTTTCCGAAAGCATCTTTCGCCAAAGTTTCGTACCGATTACGCTTTTAAAGATTTCTTTTAGATTAACGATGATCGAACAAAAGTACCGAGTGCGGGTTTGCTTGCTGCACGACTTCAAGCAAAGAAGAACTGCTGCATAATCCCATAGCATCTTGTCTGATGTGTTTGGTAACGAAGTGCCATCATTACGTCAATGCCAGCGATGATTTCAACGTTTCCGAGACGGCGATGAGAGCGTTGAAGACGAACTCAATGGCGTCCTGAAGTTGTGGATAATCAGGAATTAACGGAGGCTTTCGAGTCGGATCCAACACAAACTACACGAGAACTCGCACAGAGGTTCGGCTGCCACCATTCTACCATTGCCGATCGTTTGCATGCAATCGGGAAGTCAAATCGGTGTGGAAAATAGGTGGATAAGGAGTGAACACGTCAGCTTGAAATGCCTTCATCGACCGCACGTTGCAAATATCACGTTGCAAAAAATTGAGGAGTTTGAATTTGCAAATTTTGGTGTCGAACTTCTTCGAGTCGCAACCACCGGAGTTCTTCAAGAAAGGCATCCATTCTTTGCGAGGACGTTGGCGACATGTCATTGATAATAGTGGCGATTACCTATTGTATTAAGGTATGGTCAATCTTTTCTTGTAGCGAAATTTCTTTTTGAGAGAACGACATAATCCGACAACCTAATATTACGCCCTTTCAGTGCAGCGGTGTTGGTGTTTGTAATCTCACGGCGTACTTCATCTCACTACATGGGAACACTCTTCTGCTGTTGACGTAGCGACTCTCTCTTTGAGACGCTCGAGGTGGGTGCATAGATTACAACTTGCGAAAAAACCGTAACTTTGAGTTAGTGCAAGTTGCAAGGGAGCTGACGCGCTCTAAACGCCGCAAATGAACGCCCGAAAATGGGGCGTGCCTTGGTCGTCTCGTACTGTTTTGGCGATCCATATGTAGTCCTCCTGAACTCGAAAGAATTGACTTGCAAAGTGCTGACTCGACCCAGGAATTATAGGAGCAGTTCCGTCACGGACAGCATCCACAAAACAGATCCGCTGATGCCTAGCCATCTGCGCAGCCTGCTTAGAAATTGTGTTCACTGTAGTCGCTCCACATTTCATTAATTGTTAGGCATGGTCTGCATAATTTCTTGACCGGATGGTTTAATTTGAAACAGCTCACAACTGTGATTTCAAGAATTCGGCCCCGCCAATGATGTCGCAATCAGTCATCGATTTTGGAATCCACACTGTGCATATGGATAGGGTTTTTGGACTGCAATGTGCATTGCATTTGTGCATGAAGATGAGGAAGGACATCGTCGGGACCAACACAGTGTAGATGAACATGTTTTAGAACTCTGAGCTGTAAGGATGTTTGTCACTAGTAGTTTCACGACTCCAGAGGTTGAGGAGAGGTGGAGAGAAATTTTCGCCCAAACCTCGTCTAGCGGAGTTATTTGGGTGCTGATCATGAATCTGGCATCCGTTTTTGAACTTTCGAATAGTGCATGGTAGGTTATGGCAGGTGCGGGTGACTAAGGTCATGGTCACCGATTTCGCCCAAGCTTTGTCTATGGGAGTTATTTGAGGTGCTGTTCACGAATCTAACATCCGTTTTTGTTACTACGCTGAAGTACGGTAGGTTACGGTATGTAAACGCCTTAGAATGGATTCTTTGGGGTACATTGAATATGGTGGACCGAATGTGTATGTGCTTTTGCAGCGTCTCCATATACGTGCAGGTTGCTATATCTACATGGAGTCGTTACAGCTAGGGCATAGAGGCGTTGCGAGCAAGCTCGCCGTTCTAAGCAATTCCTGGAGTTCGGTTCCTCCATGTTCAGCCTGTCAAAGCTGACCTTCATCTTGAAGTCGCGAAACTTTCAGCGGCGGTTGCGAAACAGTGCCTGGAGCGCCATGATGCGCGCTGTGCCAATACCGTCTCTGCCATTCTGTAAGATGCCAGATTCGTGATAAGCATCCCGGAATACCCGCACAGACGAAGTTTGGGCTAAATCGCTGATCATGATCTTAGTCACACCACCTACCGTAACCTACCGTACTCCAGCGTAATACTAAAAACGGATGTCAAATTCGGGATCACACCCCAAATAACCCCAGGGGGAGGTATGGGCGAAAATTTTTTCGACCTTTCCTCCACCTCTGGAAAATGAAGAAAATCATCCTTACGGAGGAGCTAGTTTAGCCATACACCGGTTCCTTTGCTTGCCTAGTCTGCGATTGGCCTAAAGGCTCGTGTAATCTCGAAAATCTGCGGGATAAGCTAGCTAACTGCCGTTCACTGAAGTTAGGGGTATTGTTCATTTAGAAAGAAAGTAACACCAGGCCCAAATGTTTTTAGTTAACAATTTCTTTGGTCGAGTCACAACCAAATGTTTATTTCGTTGGCGAAGGGAGTCATTACTGTCATGTTCCTTCGAGTCTCGTGATTTTGAACAAAAAAGGAGGAGAAATTGGCTAGATATTTTGTTTTTAGATGATTTTAAGTGACGACGAAGGGTCAGTCTTCATTGCGAAGAGTCTACTTCCCATCAGAATGGCTTACCTCAGAAGAATCTACATAATATTGGCAGTTCAGCAATTCTTCGCAGCGATAGGTGAGTGCCGACTCTTATCTGACCGGGCTTTTGGCAGCATCTTTGCTGGAAACGGCTTTCATTGTTTTTTAATAGCACCAATATTAATTAATAATTAGCCATCTGTTATCTATTGCTGTTTCAGTTTCATTCCTGCTTTTTATGACGCCTGGAGTGCGACCGTTTGCTCAACACTACGACTCCACAATATGGCTCGCTGCCTTGGTGTTAGCTATAAGGTATTCTCGACGAATTAATTCTGGATCTGTCAAGAGCTTCAGGCGAAGTATTGGCTGAGATCAAGGCTTGATGTGGTGTAACAACATGACCTCTCCAGTGGGGTGAAACGTGCGTATCAGTGCTTAACGCCAGGAGAATGGACTAGCCCTCGGCCTAGCTACCGGTTAGATCTCATGCATGAGTGTGCAGTATAATTTTGTGCCAATCAGTATCCTAACACCGATCGGGGGGGGGGGGGCTTTCTTAATGAGAGTGCGTCTATATTTTCGATACCATGGTATATGCGGTGAACCACTGAGAGTAGTGTTAAAAGAAAGAACACAGGAGAGTTTAATTGTGGGAATTGTGCAGCAGTTGGGAGATAGTGATTGTATCTTTAATATTATCTTATTTCAGCGCCTTCTGCCTGCGCTACACTGCAAGTTATTTGCCTCAATTCACTGGTGTCGCTTTTTTCTTCTTCACTATGGCATTAGTGCTGGTTCTTGGAGGTAAGATGTTCTTCTTGTACAAAAATTGTTGGAAACTTTGACCGGAACATAAGAAGTAGATTATCAGATAGGAAAGCGGAGGGGGGGGGGGGTGCACTGTTGAGGAACGAAGAGTTTAAAAAATGCAATTGAAGCTAGTTAAGTGTTACTTCTAAGGCCTATGTTATACTTCTTCGACGCTGTTCTCGGCGACGTCGGCGCAGCACAGCGTCGCCGACGCGTCGCCGAAGTATAACATAGGCTTAACATAGCAGCTAATGCTAGCCGTGGCTGCATTTTTGGGCCTACTATTGCTCGTCACTGACGCAACGTTTCCAAGTTGGCAATGATTAATCATTTTAACTCTAACATACTTTGAAACGATGTTTTATTAGAAGAAATATGAGTAGTTCCGAGTAATGAAGCTTGTTGTGGCAATGAAAACCGAAATTCCACACAAGGAACAGTCGTCTGTCTCTGTATTGTCGATAACGTCAACCAATTGTCCTTACAGGATTAAGTTTCTCTTGTTGAATGAAACTGATTGCTCTCAAGCAGCCGTGTGCTCGTAAGTTCAGCCCACTCCCCGCTGAGGCATATGCTATACTTCCGTGGCCTGTCGGCGACTTGTATGCGACAGTGCTGAGGGCGCTTCGTGGTGCGTAGTGCAGACTTCACAGACTGGGAGGTGTACCTTGGACGAAAAAAGAGTCGTTTTAGAAACCACGAATATCAACTGAAAGGAAGGCAGGAGTTGCGTGTCAACTATCTTTTTCTTCAGTGATCACTGCCAGTTTCGACAATGAAGTGGTATTCGTGATCTGCGCAATGAACGGCATCGTTTTTCTCGGGCATGCGATCTACTGTATGCAGTCGTCGTGCTCGTTACGAGTTTTGCCTTCCCTTCTAGGCACTCTTTGCCTCGCTGCCTGGCAAGCCTGGTGCTTGCAGTCGCTTCTGCTGGTCGCTAGCTTTGATTATTCGCCGTGCATTATTGCTTCCTTCCTCATTTGCAGTTATGTTCATTGGAACGTTGCCTACTTTATGAATCATCTCACTCGGAAAGAAGTGATTCTCGCTTGTTCCAAAGTGTTCACCTCCTGCCCTAAATTGTGCTAGAGCTGATGTTTTTGGTCAGTTCATACGCGTGTAGCCCGGACAGAGGAAGCGTGAGCTCTCAGGTCCTATTCGATTCGATTCTAAATTCGGGTTGTGCTCGAGTCAACCAAATTGTTCCCATACTTGTCCGGGAAGGATAGGACCTGCCTTGACCATTGGTTTGTCATCGCGAGTTATGAATACGCACTCGAGATACCTCTGCGGTATCAAAAAGAAATGGAATGCGTGGCGTATTCTGCAAAAGAATCATTAACATCGTTTCTATCGTTATTTATTTTGCCGATTTTTACCACTGCTGCTGTTATAGATTTTTACAATGGTATGATACTGGTTGAATGCGGGTGCTGTTTAGCCAATAGCTACGGCTCTTAATTGTGCTTAAATTGTTATCGTTTGTACAAAGCTTCTCCTTCATTGACCTATTGTTTTTGATTTGGTACTGCTTTTGAAGTGTGACTTTATGTAACAAATATATTATGTTATATTGTATTCGCAAGCTTGTTTCCTAGCGATCATTTTGAGTTATGAGCGGTGGTTTCGTCTCTAGCCGTGGCACCGTTGATGCCATTCACGCCGTACGTGTACGTCTTCTGCTAGAGAAGAACCGCAAGAAACAAACCGGTGCATTTTGCCTTCCTGGACTTGGAGAAGGCCTTCGACCGCGTTCCGCGAGAAGTTATATGGGACGCGTTGCGGCAACATGGCATCCCTGAAGAGCTTTTTGAGCGAATGCGCATTCTGTACTCTTAACCAGGGAGTCGAGTGCGAGCGCCAGCGGGCACCTCGATGGAATTTCCCATTTCTATAGGGGTACACCAGGGATCTGCGCTATCCTCACTGCTCTTCGTGGTCTTGATGGATGCGATCTCACGAGATCTCCAGATGGCGGCACCTTGGACGCTGTTCTATGCTGACGACGTCATGCTTGCATGTGAAGATAAAACCAAACACGAGCGACAGGCACAGGCGTTGTGCGATCGCTTGGCATTGTTCGGTCTCAAGCTAAAGTCGAGAAGACAGAGTACTTGACGGATGTAAATGAGCACGGATCTATTAAGATCAATGCCACCGAGCTCTCACGGGTTACATCTTTCAAGTATCTCGGATCAGCGATCACGTCCGATGGCAGCCTAAAGTTGGAGGTGAACGCACGTGTGAGTGCAGCGTGGTCCAAATGGCGCTCATTGACTGGGGTGCTTGGCGACAGGACAATACCTGAGCACCTCAAATCGAAGGCTTATAGAACAGTCGTTCGCCCGGTAGCGACGTACGGTGCTGAGTGCTGGCCCGTGACGAAGGAAATTGAAAGCCTCCTCAGTGTAATGGAGACGAAAATGCTAGTGGACGGCTGGAGTTACGCGTTTGGACCGCGTTCGCAACGACGCCATACGACAGAGGTTCGGTGTCGCCCCGATAGCCGAGAAGCTGCGCGAAACTCGTCTTCGATGGTACTTCCACGTCCTTCGCGCTAATGACGACACTGTCGGGAAGATAGGCCTGACCCTTGAGGTCCCTGGAAAGCGGCCCAGGGGACGCCCGAAGCAACGTTGGCTA
This sequence comes from Heligmosomoides polygyrus polygyrus, assembly GCA_947396885.1. Classification (NCBI taxonomy): domain Eukaryota; kingdom Metazoa; phylum Nematoda; class Chromadorea; order Rhabditida; family Heligmosomidae; genus Heligmosomoides; species Heligmosomoides polygyrus. The sequence goes on along the minus strand of OX377204.1, from coordinate 69,715,226 downwards.
GATACGTTGCACTTGGACTTAAAGATGGATGGTGTGCACCCTGATCAAGCATTTGATCGGGAGAATTGGCGTCACCACACCAGGATGATTTTGAGTTATGAGCCGTTAATTTTCCTTGCGCCATTGAAAAGTTTTATCCACTAGAACGATCACCACTCAAAGTGAAAAAGTGTGTGATTTTATTTTCAATTAGTTCAAGCTCGGCAGGGGGCCAAGCACATTGACGAAGTCACCGGCAAGTTCACTCCTAACCGAATGAATTATTGGGGATGGTATCAGTTTGTCAACTATTATACTTCCTCTGGTTTTGGCGGTGCTTCGATTCTATTTCAGCAGCAGAATGATCTGCCTCGACCGGGAACGCTGCAGTAGACAATCGCCACGCGGTTTGTGATTTCGGGTACTCGCTTCACAGCATTTGGTGCTCGACTAACAGGCTATGTGATTGAATACCATAAATGCGTGAATTCAACTCAGAATAGAAATTTGTGGCATCGTTGACTTCTTTTTCTTGTTCCGGCTGTAGAACGTGAAGTGAACCGTTCTGTGGAGACAGATGAACTTTGGTAGGACAGAACATATGCGAAATCTCCTCGCATTGAAGGACTAGCGAGATCTAGAAGTGTGATGTGGCTTACCTAGGATGTTGACTCCCCTCCTCCTATTGCAGATACTGCGCTCACTTTCTGTGGAGACAGATGAACTTTGGTAGGACAGAACATATGCGAAATCTCCTCAGCAAGATCTAGAGGTGTGATGTCGCTTACCTGGGATGTTGACTCCCTCCTCCATTTGCAGGTACTGCGCTCACGTTGCAGCGGGAGGGGGGGGGGGGGGAATCATTAGGCCTAGAGAGGACGAACCCTTACTGAGTCTAGGTGATTGTCGCTAAGCGCAAAGTCGCCTAGACCACGAATATTTCGTCTTTCAATTTGCTGCACTTCGCCATGTCTGCGAGCTGATGAGGCGTTTAGTTTACTGCTGTCAGGACATTCCTTCCTTCGACCCAGAGCAGCATAAAGCTCGCCGCCAATCCACCGGTCACTACTCATCGAATTGCTTCGTCGGCCTGGAAGTCAGCGAGAATTAATATCGCTTCGACTCCGCAGGCGCGCAAGATCGACCGAAAGCAGTGCGAGCTACATGATCTTAACACATTCACGACCAGAGCGTTTTCGCGCCCAGTGCGCGCGACGGCCCGCGGCTTTTTTGGCGCGTGCGTGTGTACACTCATTTGCGTGGACTGGCGCTCGAAAAAAGGCAGAGTCTTCGAAAATGTAACTGTAGACTCAAGAAAAGTCCAGAAGAACGGCACAGCTTGCTATAAAAAACTGAGTATCAGCCCGAGAAGAGATATTGCCAAGAAGAAAGGATAGTCCATACGCGCTGTACCAGTTACGAAAAATGTGTTTGTTTGAGATGCTCCAACGACAAGAAGTGTTCTTGTTAAAAGTTTGTACAATGTCATAATCATTCAGGGCCTAGGTTATTTTATTTAAGAGTTCAATTCATAATTCTGGTCTAGAAGTATGTGCGCTTATTGTGTTTCAGTAATGGAAAAAGTTCTTGTCTTGTTAGTTACGACAAAGCCAATAATTTTTCTGTCTACCCAAACCCAACATTTTTTTTGTTACTATAATTTGCAAATTTGAGAAGAAAATCAAACAAAAACATCAATAAACAAAGTTCTTCCCAAAACTCCCCCGTCCACTCAAATGAGTGGACACCGTCCGTAGCGCCCTCTCCGCTGTCCACTCATATGTGTGGACATGGTCGCGAATGTGTTAGGCGCCTTTTATACTTGCGCCGCCCCGCGGCGCGGCGTGATGGTTGGCATGGCTATCGATTTTTCGCGCCGCGAGACGGCGCCGCATCGCTTCTATACTCCGCCGCCGCAAAACACCACACTGGAATTTTGGGTTACGGTATTCGGCGAATTGCGCCGCTGAGGGGAAGGGCGCGGCGCGGCGCGATCAGCCGCGGTAGAATCGGTGTAGGGTGAGAGATTTCGCCTTTTTGACCAAACTTCTCCTATTGGGAAGGAGGAGGGGGTGTTTAGGGGGCTGATCACGAATTTGACATCGTTTTTGAAGTTACGGGTGATTACTAGGTTTGGATTTTAGGGAGTTTGGGCGAAATCGGTGATCATGACCTTAGGCCGTACCTTCTGTAACCTAGGAAGAGAATGGACATTCACGAAGCTTCATATACCATGCTAAAGATATGCTTAGTGCACAGTGACCCCAGAATGGCCATATGAGAAATAATTTTGAGTGGTCGACGTTGAGTACCTTCCAGCAGTTTTACTTCAGGACCCGCACATATCGCAAAATAAGGGGTGGTTCAGTGCCGTTTGCATTGCAGGACACGGGACGGCACGTCCTCAATTGAGTACATTAGCTTACACGTCTCGCAACTACTCCACTACAAGGAGATTTTGCAGATCGTCTATCTTTCGGAGGCTTTTCTGTTCCACTACATAGCACAGACCACTCTATGTCTCGCTGTCGAAGCCAAGCAGAGGAAGTCAAATCGGAGATCGAGATAAGGGTTCTACACCTCACTAGAACTACAGAATTCCATAACGTGATTGCCGAAGTTCGCGATCTAGGATTTTTAATAAGCAAGAAGCAGAGTTTTAACGCGCAGTGCAAATTTTTGGTCAAAATGGCAAAATGTTGCTGCTTCAACCTTCTCAATCTTTCGAAGAGAAATAGAATCGGAGATGTCCTTTTGCGGTCTTGAAAACCATATATGTGACCCATAGTTGAATTCAGAACAACTGTGTTCAGCTCTCTCAGGAAGAAAGATATCGACATGATGAAAAGAGCTCATTGTCAGTATAGTTCACGCACAAAGCGGTAACGAGTTCCCTCACATGGACTGTCCTTATCCTGAATGGAAGAGAAAGAAACATGTTGGGATTAAACTCTCCTGAATGTAAAAGGAAATCCAGATGCTTTCCAAGATTCTCGCTCAGAAAATGCGCATAAACCAGTGCACATTTCTCAGTTGCCATCTCACTAGAACGGGAAAATGTATGCTTCGGCTATATGTATCGGTTCTGAGGCCCACCGTCAAATCAGCATTCATGGCTTACAGGAGCATACGCCAGCCCGTCTTAATTCTAACCCCAAAAGGAGAACCTCCGAAGTTTGCCCATTATTTTTTTTCGCTAAATTGTTATCTACTGTTGCGTTACTGTGACTACTTACTTTCTCAATTGCGGGTGCTTACCTAATTCACAAACTTTGTGTTATTAATGTATGTATATGTTACAGTTATAATGTTTTTTGTTATTTGTAATATAGACGCTACGAGAAAACAAAATAAATTACTATGATTCCATTTCTGTTGGTTCCGAACTCTTCCGGTTATTGTCACAATACGACATATGAGAACTCTCTTAATGGATCTGGAAAGATCAGAGTTACTTGGCCAACCTGTGTAGCAGAGCATGGAGCTCTTGACTCTCCTAAGATTCTTCGGCTGATCCGGGATCCGCCGTTTCTTCGTGGTAGTAAATGAACGTGGTAAATAATAATACGTCGTTGGAAGACTTTTTAATTATTTATTTATTCAAAGCACATAAAAGTGCTCCAATACCAAGCACTAAAAAAGCAATCGTTAGAAAGTGTGACAACCAAAGACAAAAAAAAAACTAATGAACTGAAAAACTCATGAGTAAACTCCAAAGACAGCAAAGAAAAAAAAAAGAAAAGAAATGAGCAAGAAATTACGACATGGTTTTTTAGACCAGCAAAAAGTGATCCGCCAAGGCATTCCAGCATCTAGTGAGGGCTAGTGTTCACCCTGCCGAAGAGTAGTCCAGCAGTTGTTAATTAGTAAAAGCCTTGAAAAAAGATTATAAGCTTAGAAAGAACGTTTTGCAGTAAAGACATCCTGCCCTTGAAACTATAGAATGCGCTTTGCCTACGACCTTCAATACGCACGATTCCGGGGCGGGTCCTGTATCTCAAGGACCTCTTTAAACTAGTACGCACCCCGGGCGATGGCATAGAAGGGAGCACGCACCTTGATTTGATATGTCGATACGGGCCAAGAAGTCATAAAAATAAAAAAATAAGAGGATTCCAAAAAAATTATTAAAAAAACATTAACAATAGGGACTACGCTTAGGCAATGTGAACCTAGAACTTCTTCTAAGAGAAAGCCGACACGGAGTAAAATGAAAGCAATAAGCGAAAACAGTAAAGAGCTTCGAAACCTCTGAGAACAAGAACAACTTGCAGGCACTATGTATATAACAAAAACATTGGTCAAATGGTTAAAGAAAACATTTCTGAAGATGAGCGGCCAACCGGAGAAATGTGATTCTTATATTCAGCTCCCGCAACTTAAGACACATGAAGATAGAAGTTCAAAGTTAGAACTTTTGAGGTATCTCGCCGAGTGTAGCTCACTGCGCGTTTACGAAACGTCGTTGACCTATACACTCCATGCTTCAATCGAAGCGCACAAGCAGTTGACACACCTAAAATAATCCAGGTGAGGGTTTCTAGCATTTCAAAGGCTGACAAGATCCGACAAATGACAACCCAGAGATGTTTCACTAGGTTATCACCCACAGACCCTAGGTTCAGAAAAGAGAAAAAAGGAAACTAACCGACGCCCTCGATTTGAAGCATTTCCAAAACATCGAGCTTTTTCAGCTTGCGTCTAAATTCCCTAGAGCTTCTGCTCGATACTAAGTCCAAGGGAAGTTGATTCAACCACCTTGTCGTTCGTATGAAAAATGAGTTAAATACAGGTTTGTTCAAGTGGCTGTTCAGTTTACGATGCTGAATGGCAATCCCTGCTGTTCTCCCACGACATGGCTTGAAAACCCAATATTTACTGACACTAAGCTTAACCTCCATGCGTAAAATGCGAAAACAAAATGTCAAATCCCTGACTACTCTTCTATATTTGAGACTTTTCATACCAAGTATTTGGAGGCGGTCTCTATAAGATGGAAGGCATTGTGGGTAGTTAGGATTAGGAAAAGCCCTGTAAAATCCAATCTTTGTGAACGTCTTCTGAACTTTTTCTAACAGCAGTACATGTTTCTTAATACAAGGACTCCATACTGTCGAACAATACTCCAACTGAGGAAGGACATATGTGTTGTACAACCTAATCAAAAATTTCGGATCACTACATTGGACGCTTCTGAGTATGGCAAAAGTGATGCTAGTGCTTTTCTTGCAATAGCTTCCAAGTGCTTTTGGAACTTTAAGGAAGTGTCCACAACAATTCCCAAATCTCTCACATGATCCTCATGTCTTATTGTAATTTCATTAAACCTATAGGATGGTGGTGGATAGGGTCCTAAATGTAAATGTACCGTTTTTGCTAGATTTACTGGGATCTTCCACTTACTGGACCACTCCATCATACTTCGTATGGAGTTTCAAACATATTCTTGAGCAGAACATTGATTTGAAGAATCGTAGGCACAGTAAATTCTTATATCATCTGCGAAAATTTTTACCTCCAAACTAGGATGCACCTTCAGAACTTATGGTCAGAAACATCACTCGGTGTCCGCAGTGAAAGCTAGGAGGTGCTATAATTTCTTTATGTTATTCAAAGTAGCAATAGGGGGCACTGGTTCCGAGCAGCAGCTGATCAAGACGCCTGCGACCTCATCAAACTTTCTCTGCTATTTCAGAGCTGAAAATACAGGCATGCTCTATGCGACTATGGTGATCGCGTAAAGGATCATGGCCACAGTTGCGCTAACTGTTTAACTTCAGCTATTGACAGAGGAAGATGGATTGAGAAGAGGAAGAACTTTGGAACACGTGGTTGAGAAAATAGTTTGGAGGATTTAGTTTGGCAGAGTAGTTCTGAGGATCGCAGGAAAAGAATGTATACTTGCGAAAGAAGGATCGTGGAAACAGCAACAAGTGAACTGAGTGATGCTCGCTTTTGTACCTACAATAAGGAGGCCTAATTTTCGTTAACTCGGAAATCATTGATTGGAGGTTTTGAGGGCTCCATACGTGTTTCGATTGTTCTGGCTGAATGCGCTCGGCTTTGTGAGTTTTTTCACCAATACTCCAATTCCATGTCATGTTCATAACAGCGTTCATGCGCTGTCTTCTCTCCTTGTTCCATTCTTCCCCAACCGATGTTTCTCTTCCTTCGTCTTACACGTCGCATATGAAACCTGAACCACATATATTGCGCGCCATTTCCTAGAAAATCCCGGGCATGGATAGCAAAGCGCGGCGACTTATCGAGGCTAATTCGTTGCCGAATATCAAATGTCGGCGCCGAAGTTCTCACGGTCTTGGTCTGGCGAAGTCATTTGTATGCGCTCACCAGAGGCGCCGACTTCGCAACCCCAAGGCGAAGAGGTCCGCTGAGGACTTCTTCCATGAAAGTGCTGTTGTGGCTACTTGACGGCAGCGTCTCGGGTTTTTCTGAGTCGACTGGCTCGTCAAAATTGTCATTTTTCAAGCACACACACGCAGCCGCCGGGGGGGGGGGGGGGGGCGATGACCGATGAGTTTACCCGGGATTTTATCATTAGGGATTTACTGAAAAGCGGCCACCCATCGATCGTGCTTGTTTTTCGCTCAGAACCAACGTTCCCTTTCCGAACACGTAAGTCCCGTTGGTCTGGGACTACTGAGCAGTTTTTCACATTCTGCTGTGCTTTTCAGGAAAATTACACTCAGTGACACAAAAGCATGTGGAATACTCTCCAAAAGTCCAGAGCCTTTGGGCCGATTAGTTGCGTTTACCTTTTTCGTAGACCTCTTAACTGGTGGCTGAGCGGTTTTCTACCATGGTTTCCTTTGACTCGCATAGATGTTGAATTAGCAGCAGTACAACATGGTGGCATATACAACATTGAAGCTAAAGCTTCCCAAATTCCTATCAATTTGCAACCCTATGAAAGGAAGAGCTCTATGAGCACTTCTATTCCTACACCAGATATCCAAAGTTGAATGTGAAGATAAGAATCAAGGCATGGATTAATGGCGGCATTAAGGATTAATTTTTCACAACGCATTGAACGTCTATATAATATCGCTGAGGCATTTTAAATGCTTACATGGCCTAAACAGTGTCTTACAATGGCCAGTCGTTGGACAGTCAGTGTTTTATCCATCCCAAAGGCTTTGCTAAAACCTCGGAGGGATGGAGCACTCGGTTGTTTTCCGTAAAAGTCAAGCGAAGCTTCTCGATTCAGTGCGCCGGGACACCGAATCGAGAACCTTGAGAATTCCTCTAGGCCCTTATGACATAAAGGACAAAGGAACAATGGACGGCGTTACTCTATCTCTGCGCCACGCATTCGACTTCTATGGGATGTCGTGGTGGGCGATATGGATGTGTATTTAGTCTGTACCTGTACCTTGCGGAGGACAACCATATGAACAAGTGCGGGTCTATATTTCACGGTCAAATCTGGTACCAATGCATCGACCACGATGGGATGGAAGGTTTGTTTGGCCCGGGCGGAAAATGCGAGCCAAGAATCTGGTATGGGGTGAATGCGACAGGCGGCCCCTCCCCTGTTACGCTCCAAGCGCCCTCCTTGTGACATAAATGGTAAAAATATCTAGTGATGTTTTCAACATGTAGGATGTCATGGATATGGATATCCTTTATGAAAAGGGTGGCGAACAGTGCAGCACTAAATAGCTGGAGAAATTTGTCCTAGTCTTTTACAGGCGCGAAGCTTTTCAAGACTATTTTGTTGCCTGCTCTTAGAATTGAACTTTCTATGACAGTAAAGGGCGAGTGTAGTACAGTCGGGGAGATGCTGGCTGTTGCGTGCACCCAATACCAAGTCCTCGGTTTGAACTTTTCGCCTAGGCTAACCTGGCCTTCCATCCCTCCGGGGTCGGTGAATTGTGGCCAGACTTGTCTGGGAAGAATAAAACGCTGGCTCTTTTACTGGCTGGCACCGCAAGTCATTGTGTGGCCAAATATGCATTTAGATCGCCTCCACGACATCCTCTAGAGGTAGAATAAGTGGCGCAAAAAGGGTAGCGCCGTCCCTTATCCTTTTATCCCTTAGGACAGCAGGAACCGTTGTGTAAAACAGGTTCACCAAAGGTCTTCATAAGTTGCAAAAACGTCTCCTTACAAGAAAATGCTCGAGCAGAATTATCCGTTATGAAGTTTTGAATATTGGATTGGACATGAATATGTCCAAAACGCAGTTTATGGTCAACCAGTGGTGTGACACGAGACTCGTAAGGTTAAATGGAGTCGCTCTACAACAGGTCGACTCCTACGTCTATCTGGGAAGAGAGCTGAACATGGATAACGACCTCGCTCCTGAAATCGCCGCAGGGGCCCCTAGCATGGGCAGCCTTCAGATCGATTCGCGAAGTCACCGATCAGGTCAAGGATGCCGGCCTCAGGGCCTCGATATTCAACGCCTCTGTACTGCCTGCGATGCGTTGTAATGCGAAACCTGGCCCGACAACAAGACAATCGCCAGAGCAATGCAAACTACGCATCGTGTACTGGAGAGATGTCTTCTGAAGACAAGCCTTCGTCAGCAATGGCAGGAAGACCTACGAAACTCGGAGCTAAGGGAGAAGTCGCAATTAGCAGACCCGCTGCAGTACATGAAGAAGTCCAAATATCGCTGGGCCGGACACCTGCTTCGACGAAAGGACGAAAGATGGAGTCTCCGTGTCACAGAATGGCTCCCGAGAGACCATAGGAGACCACTGGGACGACCGCCAACGCGATGGGCAGACTCATTCTCCAGATCTTTCAGAGAGCGGAGTCTGCCTCACTGGATGCAAGCTCCCAGTGTTCGAGCAGTCTGGAATAGTTGTGGTCCTGCGAGAAGAGTTCCAGCCGGCAAAAGGACCATCAAAGTATCAAAGTGAAGTAGAAGTTTTGAAGCTAAATGAAACAAACACAGCGGCCTAGAAAATTCTCGGGCCGATCTTGGAGCAGCTGCAAAGGTTATATAGCAAAAAGTTTGTCCAGGAGACATGAAAAGGTTCAACATTACAGTGTTGCTTGAGCATGTGTTTGGAAATGCACATTCTTCCAACCATGCGAATTAGATCATTTTACTGTTAATACAGGACAAAAACAGGACCAAATATGATGCTTCATCGACTCCAGAAGCCTGGAGATTCACGCATATGAAATTCCACCCTGAGAACTTTACCAGAAAAAATGTGAGGATTTTAATTAAGCTGCAAAGCTGGTATACAAGAGAAGAAAATTGAACGAGGCGGGCCAGAATTATTAAATGGAATCCGTGGCGCAATATTTATGGACCACCTGTAGTGGTGCTCACGTAGTACCACGTAGTCACCCACATTCTTATAGAATTCAATGGAAAACCTTAGAATGGAGGCATAATTGAATCCCTAGAGAATCAAGCTGTACATTAATGCTTTCGTAGGAAGCGCTAGAGAGTATTCAGCGCTGCCGCTTCCATTCCACTTTGAAATTCAAACCTTTCCTTGCCAGCGACGGGCCCAGTCTTGAGGCCGTACTAGCAACGAATTCATTGCGGAATCGCTGTTTTGTAGCACACAAGTAGGCAATGCAGACATTCTTCCATTGTCTTGGGGGAGATTGTAATGCGAAGTGTTATGTTGATACCAGATGCACCTAGTCACGCTTTAAAGTAGAATGAGTTGGTGTTAGTCAGTTCTTGCACCACGCCACGCATTCTACTATTCTACTTCTACTGCATGTGGTGGAGGCCATTTGAATACGTATTTGACCTATACATACAATGAGTCATGCCGTTTATCCAATAGGCTAGTCAATATCTTATCCTTTGCAGGCAAATCTTGGCACGATTCACGAACGCCGGAGGAATAGTAATGCTAGGTTGGTCTGGGCTGGATCCGAAACAAAAACCTTGAATTGGAGTGCACGCGACAGGTGGCGAATCGTACTGCACTACCATATTAGATATTAGCCCAAAATTCTAACATCAAACTATCGTTTGTGCACTATTCTGGCCACTCATTCCACTTTAAAGTTCGAGGTCAAGCGCGTTCCTATTCTTCTTCTCTTCTATGCATTTCCATGAAATTTCCCCTGCTAGCTCGCTTCGGATATTCGTTTCAGTTTCAGTTCGCGAAGGAATCACTTTCTGCCTTTTTCAACTGGACAGTGACATCGTCCCAGGGCGGATATTTCTCATCTTCTCCTAATGTCTGAAGGAACGAATTGCTTAGACGAGGAGCCCTTCCCGCGCTCGACTCGTGCGCCGCCGCTTCTTCCCATGCCCTCCGCACCGCCCCTTGCCGGCAGAAGTGTCAGCAGAATGTGTGGCTGCTCATGGGCAAACATTGTTTGTTTATATAGTGGCTGCCCTAAATGAGCGCGACATAATCGAAAACGACATCCTATTACCGCCTGCTCTTTACTACTGACCGCCACCCATTGATGTGCTCCTCATCCTTCATCATTTATCAAATTTTTAGTGCAGCTAAGTCTCCTTCCGATCCTCTGTAAAGACAGTGCGCAAAAGGCAACTCCTGAAGCTGACCCCAGTCATCTGTGTATACGTGTTTGATGGCCATAAGGTTTTATGAGTCTGCCTACAGAAACCGCCTTGGTCTGAAGTTGCTCCACCATGGCATTCTGCAGTGTGAAGTTTGCTTATTGCTAGTACTGACTGTTCTAGAGAAGAAGATCATGCCTTAAACATTGTGAAGAGAAGATTAACCTAGGCTTGTTGATGCTAATGAATTGAATAATGCTAGAGGAAATAAAGCTACATAGCTCATATGCTCAATTTAAAGGTTCTATTGGGGAATGCTCTCCCCGACCATTGGAAGGGATTGATATAATTAATATTGGTCTCTATGCACTTCATTTATTTTTTCAATTTCATATTTTCTCAACGTTCCTTTGTCGTTATATCGTTTTGCAGCTACGTGTTATTAGAGCCGTAACAACGTTCGCACCTTGGTTGTTTTCATTTCCACATGAGAAATCTCATGTAATATATATATATATATATATGTATATATATATATATTTACATCGCATTAAGTGAGTGGCGTTCCTTACTCCAGCACATCTGCTTTCCTCCACTCATTCCTTACTTTCCGGTCGAGTTCTTCCTCCTTTTCACATTAGGTCAAGTAGAACTCCTAGGCAAGAAGCAGCGATCAGAGCTGTAGCCGTCACTTCGTTTCTTATTCTTACCGAAACAAAGTGTTTTTAAGACTTCTGAATGTTACTCACGCTATAGAAACTGTCGACAGAAGAACCTTGATGAGGCTCGGAACATCCATAAAACGCATTTTGAATGTTTTTCGAACAGATATCACAAAATTCTCAAGTTTTGTAGTTATGACCTCTGGCCTAGCAATTGCAGGCTATCCTTTTCTGAACTCACCAGGAAGGTCAATGAAGTGACCAAGGAGATTCTCAAAGCGACCTATATAAGATTGGCATTGCTGGGAAGCACCGTAGGAATTTTCAAAATTCCTGCGGCTGCAGTTACGGCTACAGTTTTTTTTGTCATTTTTGTTATACTCGGAGGTTCGCAGGAAATTTGGAAATTACTACAGTGCTCCCGAGACAGTGCTATATAGGTCACCTTGAGAATCTCCATGGTCACTTCATTGACCCTCGTCGTTAGTTCTGCGTCATGATCTACCTAATGTAAGGAGGTTTTTTATGTCTGTGAAACATGTGGCGCATATTTGCGCTGATGTTAGATAATTGCTGATCACCGAACCGTGCACCAGGGTCTGTTGCGAAGCAGTGCGGTACTTACCGCCTTTTATCTGTCTTCGCCATGAAGTTCGTTTAAATCGAGCGAGATGAGCGAAATTCGCACTTATAAGAAGATGAGAAAGCAAATGGACTATGCTTCTCAGATTTGAATAGGTACCTCGGCCTTGTTGGAGCATTGCTGCTGCAGGAACTTGCCACCCTACGATTATGACCTAAGAAAAATTTGTTGAATTTACCTTGAGTTATTTAGAAAGATTTTGAAATGCATTACCTTTTCACAGTATTCATTCAAGGAAGTGGGTGATGGAGCAATATGCAACAAGGCATGCTTTCCAGAAGTGGTGTTCAGTCAATATAAATCTTCCACAACCGTATACTTTGAGAAAATTTAAAACCTTAAACCGAATTGAAGATAATTATGATTTCGAACAGTTCCAACTTCAGGTCTGTAACAGCAAAGGGGTTTCCAAGGGAAAAGCCTAACAAGCTGAGAAGGTGTGTCAGTGTCGCGGCTGAAAAATTCACGTTGTCTTAAACTATTTTAGTGATCATGTGAAGAGCAGATCGCTCCCAGAGTACATGAGGAACGTCTTTTCACGTGAACATGACGTCAAAGGCCTGGGAAGGGAAGAAGTTGGGGTGATTAATTGAGCACGACCAGCATTTCTGCCCCTTCAACTTTCATGGAGCAGCTCTTCTTTTCCAACAGTTCCCTTCTAGTTGAATCAGCTGTTCATCGATCGATTTTCATGGATTCTCTCTAGTTGGCTTAACATCGAACGGAGGGAAGTTAGAGGAGGATGGTACTACTTGGGAAAAAGAAGGTACCCTACGTGGCTTTGCAGAAGGCACAAAACGTCACGAGATGAGTCATATTCTATTACTAGCTCAACACCCAAACTCTTCATCTTCGAGAACCTTTTATACATACAGTGGCGTCCAAAAGTTCGTAAACGCTTGTATTTTTTGCCATAACTTGCCTTAAAAAGTCCAAACAGAGTGAAATTTGGAAGTGTGGTAGCAGATAAGATCTCAATAACAACCCTCTGGTCTACGCTAGTTATTATCGATATTTTTGCAAGTGCGAGGTCAGTCTTGCGTAACGGTTAAAGCTGAGCTGCTACGGCATCGAGTGTATTTGCCGATACATTTTCTTACGAAGCCAGAATAGTAGCGTTTTGACATATTGTGATCTTTAACAGACTCTCTCTCATCCAGAGGATGTCGAGACATAGCATGTCGTTGATCGCCGTCGATGTAAAGGAGTCTGTTGCATGGCGGAGGGAGTGTTATGGTTTGAGGATGCTTCAGCACACACAGAACAGACCATATTTATCAAATCCAGGGAACTATGGACTCCATACGCTACCAGGACATTTCGAACAATGTTGTACGTCCACACTCTAGAGAAACTTTCCAAACGCGTGGATTTTCCAACAGGAGAACGACCCGAAACATGTTTCGAAGGCAGTAGAGGAGTTGTTCAATGAAAATGGAATTCACGTTGTGTGGTGGCCTTCACAGTCACCGGATCTGAATCCAATCGAACATCTTTGGAAACACCTTGCTGGAAGTTTAAAAAGTCTCACAGCAAGAAACAAGGCTGAAAATTTGAACAATTAAGGAAGAATTGGGAAGACATCGGACCCAACGTGATCAGCAAACTTCTATAGTCAATCCGAGGAGGTGTGAAGCTAAAATTAAAGCAAAAGGTTTTGCAACTTTTTACTAGTGAGGAAAGAAGGCTGCTGAAGTACTGTAACCTATGTGGCTGACTTCGCAATTTTTCCGTTGTTATGCTTGAAAAACGGAAAGGACGGATATAGAACAGTAATCAGAACAGCAGTAATAATGCGATATAGATAGGATTTGTTAATTAATACAACATATCCAAATTTCACGTTTTCAGAGCTGATTCGAAGCTATTTCTGGCAAAAAACGCAAGCGTTCACAAACGTTTGAACGCCACTGTAGATGCAGAGAGGTTGCCCTATTAGAGAAGTCTGTTAAATGCTTTTTCGCGCTAGAATATTTCACAATTTTTAGCGGATATTGCAGATTCTGTTTTTTTCTCGTTGCTCGTGTTCTGAATTGTTTGGGATAGGGAGTATATAACTTCCGAAAATCCAGGGCCGGATTCCTAATGCAAGCTTTGCGCTGGTGAGGAATAAGGTATCCCTAACGTTATCCGCCATGGATAATTAATAAATAATAATAAATAAAATTAATTAAATCGAGAATAGCTGAGCCGAAATGAGCTTGTTGCCTGCTTCTAATTGACGAAGAACCGATTGTTTTTTTTTGTTTCTAGTTCACAGTTTCCTATTAGTTTTGTTTACTTGGATTTGCATAGTTTCTATTTTGTGTCTTCTACAGAAGATCTGCATCTTGTTTTAGGTCTGTTTTCACGCCACCGTGTGCATGAACTGTTCAATAAATAAATAAATATGTAGTGTAAGCCACAGATTAATTTAATTGTAAAAATACTATTTCTCACGGGCACTTTATAAAAAAGTCTATCCAAAAATATTGCAATGGGGGTTTGGGATGAGCTTTGCTATTGTGATTCTGTCCTGTGACGTCACCATTCCTTTACGATTTTGTTGTGTAAACACTCTCGCCTCTCTGCTGTGTTGGTCATGGTCCAGCTCTCTACTCTGAACCCTGAAGTGTTGTCGGCTGACGTACCGTGAGATACAATTCCGGCTTCAACACTCGCAAAACAACAGTGGCTTCTTCCCTAAAGGGTCCGAGAATAAGAAGGAAGGACGGTCAGTCGGCGGAATGAGCCCTACATTGTTTTAAGGTGATATTGTGGAAGTAATTTGAATAAGTATTTGGTCTATGCAACGATCTATGTATGCCAGCAAATAGGAAAATCAGTGCTTTATCCTTCCCTTGATCTGGTGCCAGTTCATGAAAGCCGAAGGAATGGAAGGCTTGGTTGACTTGGGTGGGATACCAATGAAGAATCCATGTTCGTAGTGAACACGGCACCCGATACCTCCTCCGACTGTGGCTGCCGGGCGCCAAAGCGAAGCCTATAACTAGTAATTCTGCCCAGTGTCCAAGTACTAGTCACACTAATCTAATAAAACGGTTTTTCAAGCAAACCGAAGGCTAACTGGACCTTGGGATTCACAATAAAATCGTTACTACCCAAATGTACGCAAAAAACTGCAAAGTTCTACTGCTGAGAAATAACAAGCCCATAATGCCTAACAATCAAACCTTCTAGATAAGTTTGCTCCACTTCCTCTTTACTAAACAGAGGGAGTGAACGCCGAACTTCAGTTACGGCCCTTGGACAAGTGACGGGCAATTCATCAGCCGAACAAGCGTTCGAAGCCCCTGCAAGAAGAGGGTTGGAATTTCGGGGCAACAAATCACTTGCTACGCGATTCTTCATCGAGGACAGAACTCGACTACATGCAGGGTTCGAAATTAAAAGATTACAGGAGCATCACAAGACTTTGGTGCAGAAGAACAAAGATTGGTGAACACGTTTTTTGGCATGCGCCATGTTCTCCACTTCTACGTGATGTCGTGGGCGTGCAAACGGGATTCAAAGGAAAACTCTGTTTGTGGACGACGATGCAGTAGCATATTCGTAACAATATGCGTTTAGCAACTATTTATGAATACCGAAGCCGACAAATGCTCGTAACTTTTCCCCTCGAAGTCCTTAAACTGCATTTTTTGCTTGAGAATGAAGTCTTCTATTTCTTTTCTTTTCATTCATTAGTTTGTATTTACCATACCTAACATAAGCTGGCTACTACCGTAATCGAGCCCTGGAGTGCAAAGTAAGTAAATAATTACTAAAATTAGCGTATAACAGTAGCTGCAACAAAGTAACCTTTGGCAGATAAACGAACGTGTTTAATTACGCATTCGAAATGTAAAAAATGAGGTAAACTGTCAGCTTTCTGGGTTAGATCACGCATTCCAGCTCCGGCGGTTTAACTGTGCGTTTAGGCATTAAAATAACCTATAGTTACTATTCAATGAGCAAGCAGCGTTTTTTCCTTCTCATTCATGTCTGGTGGTAACTCAAGGATCCTGGGGGGGGATGAATTGGTTGGATCGACAGGTTTCAAATGAGAACAATTTGGGATGTACACGAGTGTGAAGCCCTCCACGGCTATTTTTCCATACACCCAAGATTTATTAGAGGTCTGGATGAGATAGGCAGACGCCACTAGGCACTGCATACTTTTACAAGTAAATGTAGTATCGCACATATGTGGATTCACTGTTTTATAATTGCAACTCGGCAGGGTTGTCAGAGACTGTCAGACACCAGACTGCGTAGGCCTTGGCTCAGCAAATCTCCCACGTAGCCAGTTGAGCCCCACAGCGCTCCGTCGCACGCAGTACCAGTGGTTGAGCTCGACGTCGGAACCGATCATATCGCGCTTGTTCGAGCGCCACATCGACGAATCGCTCGCATAAATACTTGATTGATGGGAAATGCGCGAACACGATGTTAAGTCGACCACACGCGCAGCAGGTGTCGCTCAACACCAGCAGCACGTCTTCGCCGACAACTCCAGCCAGCGACTCGCTGACACCGAACGCTGAGCTCTGCCGATTCTCAAGTTAGCCGCTTTTACTCTTGCCTTCTTTTGGAAGAACTAAAGTTGGTAGGAACAACCACCTCTTAGGTTTCGTTCTCCATGAGAGGTATGGTCAACCAAAGGGATTCAGGCTTGACACTGATTTATTTGTGCTGTTTGAGTCCTTTTTCGTTGTCACTAGAACCCCTTCATATTTTGTGCAAATGGAGGCAATTACCGGAAAATGTTCAAAAGACTGTGGTGACTGCCAACGGCAATTAATCTGCATATTACCAATTTTTCTTTGACTGCTGTTTGTTTCGATGTCGGAAAATATTATAGTTGAGCGAATCATGTGCTTTACTGGTGCATTGTTCAATCGTAAAAGCATCTCTCCTGTAGCATGTCGGAGCCTTCTCCACTTTGAAGACGCAAGCAGTCGAAAAAGTCATTTACCACAAATTTCCTTAATAAGATCTTATCACACAGGAGAAATCTCAGATAAAATTGAGCCCAGGGGCGAGATGATGCTCACAAAGAGCAACTACTCTCTCCATACCTTCAGGGTAATTAGCCAGAATCTACGGATCTGATTATGCCAGCATAGAATGTGTGAGAGATGGCCAAATTTGGTATCTACAGCGAATGAGTGCGCCGACATCAACGATTTACGGGCCTGTCTCACCCTTCTTTGTACGCATTATGTGGCAATAAGGATTACTCACTTATTTACTTATATTCGTGACGTTTGCAGAAAACGCCGAAATTCTTCCTATTGCCTGCCTCAGGGGGCTCCATGCCCCCTTTACGCTGTGGCTTTTTTTAGTGTGACCGACTGACGTACTCCTGATACGGGAACATCAGTAGCGGCTCCGGATCTACACTTTGCAGATAAGCCTTGCGACAGGTCGAATTGCAAGGGTGGCAATGGATATATGGGGATGAGAAACCTTTTTCGAACATTCAAAAGACTGTAGCTTTTTGGCCGCTAGATCGTTTAGTCTTCTTGAGGTAGTGGCAAGAATACCAAAAGTAGAGTTGCTCTTATATGTTTCAGTGAAACTGCTTTTCTAGATTAAATATAATATGCCTTGTAATACTTATCGTAACCTTACTAGCGATAAAAACAGTCGCCACGTCATCACTCATTGAAAATGCGATCTATTGCAAACAGTTCGATTAAAAACAGACATACCATCAAAATTCCCAAATTCGGTCCGATTTAATCCTTTCAAACAAGCTATATGTATTGAGGAAAACGATTAAGGAAAACGCTAATTTTCATGAGCGGTGTGGACGCTGCCGTATCATTCTCCCTTAGTAACTCGTAAGTAAAGAATACTTTCACGAGAGTGGCGATAACTCACATTACGAGGTTCCATGATAATACATTTTTTGGAGGAGTGGAGGTTTGAATGATTCATTGGAAGCAGGAGTTTGCCGAAATGGTCCTCGTTCATTTCGAGATAGTCAATACGGCTTTGAAGCAAATGTCACAGAGGGCTCCCTGTTCCCGTTCACTTTCAACTTTCTCCACGAATCTGCAATGTTTAGAGCTGTTATTTCCAACGACACGACACATATTGTCGTCAATGTGCCACGCCATATGTTGACGGTTGGTGGAGTCAAGAGACGTATCGAAAAAAGAATGGTGCTCAGTGATATCTCTAGCATTAAACTCGACGGAGAACTTGGTGACAAGAGTCCTTCTCTCCTTCAAGTCGTCTTCGTTTCGATTCAAGCTGTCAGCGGAACTCTAGCTTTCCGGTATTTCATGTGCATAGCTGTTTCTTTCAGCAGCAGATTTGGCATGAATAGGCGGTGAAGAGCAACTTAGTGTTAGGGCTGGTTTACAGGTATTTTAGCCATATGTAACAATTTCGAGTTGTATGCTGGATAGATGGAAGGTATAAATCGTTCAAGGACCTACCAGTGGTGGAGAAATACCATGACCGTTGGCATTACTTTCTGAATCTCCCCTTTTCTATAAAGTTCTTTGCCCTTTTGCCTTCGACGCGCATTTCTTATCTTTTTATTTTTTGATAGTCTCCTCGTTCCTTTCATCCTGTGATGGACGTATGGATTCGCTTTGGTTTCACTTCTACCAGTTGTTCAGGAGAGTGTTAAGCTTCATGGTTAGGCTATGACAAAACAAAGAAACGAGCTTCCATTGCGATTCGTTTCCTCAAACTTGTCCTGAGGACGTAATACCAGTTACAAAGTCTGCCTGCTCGAGAGTCCGAATAAACCGCTTCTCTCCCCATTGCGGTACTTTCGATATGTATGTGCTGCTGGAGGTCTAGTGCTCAATCAGGAAATTACTGCGGAGGGTGCAGTAGTGCTTACGTTTATATGTTTATTGCCGATAGACGACTCTTTCCTCGGAATTAGGTTGACGTTGCGAAAAAAATGCTGCAAAAGTCGGCAGGTACCCACAAGGTTTTCTCTAATTTTAGGCCATGAGCTTCACTTTTCCTGCACTCCTTTATACCCCCAAACATCTTTTTATGCATAGGAGGTGGGCTTGGCTAAAATCTATTGACGAAATAGTTGCTGAGCAGATCTATTTTGGTTGAAGAGTCCTTAACTATATCAGCACGAAACTCTGAATTTAGGCTACCTAGCTGAAACCTTAAGTAAACGACTAGGTAAACGAAACCTAGGTTAGGGACAAAAAGCGAAGAACAGCGGTCGAAATCCCAAAGCTGTTATCAGAAGCTCTTAAGTACTGGAATTCGCCGAACCTTCTCGGTGCTCTAGAACGCTGACCTTGTTAAGTTCTTCCTGAAGCTTTTTCTCACTTGCGCCTTGTAGGTGTAATGCATACGAAGACCGATCGGTTGTCGCTGCATCCGACCTATCCATTAGTCGAGACATATCGTCTACTCATAACACCCGAGCAGTTGTTCCATATCTGATTGACGACGATCCATTGCAAACCACTCGAATGCGGGAGCTCCTCTATGGAAGGCATTTAGAGACAATAAGACCGAGGTAGGAAGGCTTTTGGTCAAGCAGCCTGCCCAAGCACGGTTTGAAGAAAAGCAAGAAACCTTTTTCTCAGCAGTTCCTTTTTGTTGACGGCAATTGAGTTAGCAGGTTCGACTAGACTCCAACCACGTGAAAAAGATGGAAAGCGCCACTGTTGCCCTAAAGCCCTCGTGGAGACTCTCTTTGAGCAAAAGCGTGTCCCAGGCGAAACGTTGAAATCACTGAAGCGTAGCGACGACGTCTTCTGCTGCTGCTGCGCATGTTCCACGGCACGGTAAGAAAATCCACGCTGAATATGAATTCAACAGCGAAAAATGATGCTTAAGCTAGTTTGGCATCCATTAAGCATGAGAACGCGAAAAAAACGTGCATGAGTAGAGCATAGGTCTTCATGGAAAGCAAGCTGACGTCCTTTGCGCCTCCTTCACCCCCTTTTCCACCGCTCTCTCCACTTCTGCTTTTAACTTACACAGGTTTCAGCTCTCATCAGGTATGGGCTTATAGAGTTTCGGGAGACTTGCCGTCCGAGCTATCGTTCATATCGTTTTTACGGGAAATTTGGAACCCAATAACGAATAATAAACCTTCATATATTGGTAATGCTACGTACACAACGATTAGACGTGCAAAGGTATGCTATGGCCAAACTTACTTACTTACCTATTTTTCTATTCATTTCTTTCCATTTAGTTTGTGGATAAGATTTTACCTTCAAAACAGCCTGAGCTCCGTCAATGGGAACAAGCAGTTTCGTTGAAAATTTGTAGTACCTCATATGTTGGTAAGGGAGCACAATCGGAAGAGGTGCCGGCTGTTGCAAGCATTGGCTGTTGCAAGCAACCTGCATCCCATGCCAGGTTCTTGGTTCGAGCTTTTCACGCAGGCCAACCAAGCCTCGATCCCTTCGAATTGGATGAATTATTACCAGACTTGTCGAGGAAGATAAAACACTGACATCTCCATTGAATGACAGCGCAAGTCATACCAAGTATCCATTCTAGTTGATTCTAGAACAAAAGTAGAATTGAAATGCGTGGCGCATCTCAAAAAGAGGTGAGTAACATCGTTCATCCTTAGGACATGCTTAGGATAAAGGACGGTGCCACTCGAACCCTTTTAGAGATTTGCCACGCGTTCTACTCCTACAGGACGCAGTGGAGGTGATTCTAATGCGTGTTTGACCGTCTCCGGAGAGATGGAAGGTTTGGTTGGCCTAGGAGGGAAGTCCGAATCAAGAAACTCGCATCAAGTTGACGCGACAGCCGGCAGCTCATCCGACTGCGCTTTATCCTCATACTTGTTTAATATTTTGCCTGGATCAACGCCGCTTTTTTCAATATTTACATTAGCCTCTAAGAACTTTTGAAATTATTGAGCTATGACTGGTCGAACATGGATTATAGCGATATCCGTTATTGGGGGATGTGATGGGTTCATCATGCAGCGAAAGGCTGTCGCTGTTCTGGCTTTGCCCGTGCTTTGCTGGTTGTTACAGTTTTTAATATTTTTTTACCTTTTGAGGAGAAGCTTAAGGTACTTCGCAATGAAGCGAAAGTGTGGGCCAAGGAAGCATTAACCTTGGTCTCAAACTTGTGCTTAACTCTTATTGTATAAGCTACTCTATCACGTCTAGACCTCCACTGGCTAAAAAGGTAGCAAGCCACACGGATACTTTTGACTTTTGCAATGACTTCCTCTAGATTTCCTTACTCAAGTACTCTTTCTTGTGCAACCTAGAGAAATAATCTGTCTAGCAGTTCTATTGGTATGAACTTCAGGAATAGGCTCGACGTTAACGAGACTTGGCAGTCCCACGCCACTTATTTTTATGCTAATGTGGCCAACGTGTGATCGGTTCTGAAGGGCGTCCGGAGAAGGGCGGTGGAGGGCCGTAGGAGGCGATGAAGTCAGTCCTTGACAGCCAAT
Organism: Heligmosomoides polygyrus polygyrus; assembly: GCA_947396885.1. Taxonomy (NCBI): domain Eukaryota; kingdom Metazoa; phylum Nematoda; class Chromadorea; order Rhabditida; family Heligmosomidae; genus Heligmosomoides; species Heligmosomoides polygyrus. The sequence continues at coordinate 69,694,044 of OX377204.1, read as the reverse complement.
TGGCATTAACTTTCGATTCGTCGCCTCCTCTCACTCAGCTCCACTTATCTCAGGCACTCAACCCATCTCATTCGTCCCATTATTGCCGCTGGAATTCGTTAGAATCGCTTAGGAATTCAGTGTGGAACGTTTGGGTGCTTTGAGTGTTCTCAGTGGAGCTGGAAACTTAGCAGGTAAATATCATCGAAGTGTTCATTTCACGAAATTTTTGAGGTCCCTAGCGGTGTTGGTGATGAAGATCTGGAGTAGACCTGCTCCACCCTCCCAAGGCTTTTAAAACTCCATATGTGTAAACTCAACTGATCTCGGAAAACAAAGCCGACCTGCGAACTCGCCCACGTTCTGAGATTGTCTACATGGTGACATGGATGTCCAACAACTGTTCCTGTCTATCTTTATCTGTTTTCTGGTGGCTTTTCTTTGTCTCCAGATCTTGTTGTTACATCATTTTTCACCAAAGTTTTATGAGTTGCCTTCTTCTTTGCTCACTTTTCCATGAGGAAACCAGTATATTACATTGGTGCGAGAATACTGCCAGATTTGAGTCGCTACATTCAAATAAAAATATCCTCGCTTATAGCCAATTTTTAATCCAAATGAAGTTTGTTTCGGTTTTTGTCTGCTTGTTTTTTCTAGTAATTGCCAGTGCTGGAGATTCGAGGAAGTGAGTTTCCAGACTTCTGGAACAGATGCATTCGTGAGAGTCGATTTCGTGGATTCGGTATTCAATCAATATTGTTAGAAAATTGAGGAGCCCCTTGGTGTTAGTTATTAGGTTGGTGAAAAAGTCTTGCACCATGGCATATTTTTTAAATTTTATTGTTTTTTGTAAGCAACTTTAATCTACAAAGTAGTTACCACTTACATCTACAACCTTCTCCCATCTGACGGGGAGATCATGAAATCCTTTCTTCCAGAATGAAGTCGGCTGTGACTCGAAGGAGTGCTCCACCTCGGATTCCAGTTCGATTTGGTCGTTGAAGCACCTATCCCTTAGTTGTTGCTTGAGAGCTCGAAAGAGGTGGTAGTCTGAGGCCCAATTTCTGGCGAATACGGTGGGTGGGGCAGCATCTCTCACCTAAGCTTCCTCAACTTCTGGAAAGACGACCTTGTGGGGGCGTGCATTGTCGAGAAGAAGGTAAACATCCCTTCGCCCTCGCCGTTTGCCCGACATGTCCCCGCTCAGCTTCTTCAGCTGTGTAGCGTAGATGTTCGCTGTTACTGCGGTACCGTCGTCAGGAAGCTCACAATAGAGCAGTCCTCGAGAATCCCATCAACAACACAGCATGAACCTCCTCCGGTGGAGGTCCGCCTTGAGGTTGTGGTTCTCCTTGAGGGAGCCACTGAGCCTTCCGAGTATGGTTAACGAGGAAGACCCAGATTCATCCCCCGTAACGAGATTCTGAAGAAAGTCCTTATTAGGAAAACAAACAAGGAGAGACTGAGCGATAGTTAGTCGCGAAGCCTTGTCCGAGTCACGGAGTCAGTCAGCCTTGACTGCAGTCGTAGTAGTTATATGCCATCAGAAGCAAATCGCCACATATGCGAAATACTTTAAAATGTTTGTGCTACAACTACGTCGCACCAAACAGTCCTTAAAAGTTTCTGTTAAATTTTGAAAATTTTTCAAATTTTTTTAGTGCAAGACTTTTTCACCAATCTGATATATAGGGAATAATAGTTCGACCAATTCCTGGAGATCGTCCTCCAGATGAAATGCCTCCCTTAACCACCAGTTAAGGGAGGCATTTCATCCTTTGGAAATTATTTGTAAAGCTGTAGGTAAACTTGTCCTATACTACATACGGTCCATGTTCTAGAAAATCTAATCCACGCGGCATCAATACAGCTGAAAACTGTAGAGACATGCAGCCGAGAAACGGCTTCCTGCAAAGTGATGACGAGCTCCTCTAATTTAATATTGTTGTAGCTCTGTTCACCTGTCAAGTCACTAAAGTCACAGCTTTCACGCTGTATATTCCTTCATGGTAAATGCAATGAATGCAAATGTGCCTAAAGCTGGCTTCTCGCTCCATATCAGTAATGCTCAAATAGGAGCTTACAAACAAGTGTTCAGCAAAAACTGACTGCGGTTCAGGACTCCGCTCACAGGGCCCTAGATCCTGTCAACATGTCATCGCAGAAGCTCACCTTGAGTTGAGAACCTTTCCTTGTTAGACCTGTCAGTTCCTTCACGAGGAAGTCAACATGCGTCAATCACTTCTTTCTTGATTGAAGATACTAACCGTTTAATGAAATGTTTGATACTAAAGCTGAACTGCGTGTTTGCTGGACACAGACTGTCCGAGTGAGTTTCGGGTTCCTCGGTTTGTTCTCGAGGCTATAGCGTCAGTTTCAGCTCATAAATGGAAACATCGAGAGCACAAATTTCTAGTTCAGAAACGTCGGTTCAAAAACTAAGGAAATGTTGATTTCCTTCAGATGTTCAGTTTTTTCTAAAGCTTAAAGTTTTTCAAAAATACATTAGAGTCCTTTAGAGATTTTTAAATTTTCAAGCGGTATGCTCACAGAATAGTAAAGTCCAACATTATCCTAGGGCCAACCAAAAGAACGAATCGTGTGTTAGCCTATACTGTGGTTTCTCCTAATTGAAGAGCGAGTATAAACTACGCCACTCTTATTATTTAATGCACAAGCAGCATTTCAGTGTCATAGCAATTGATTACGGTCTGTCGTTCGAATTGGATTATTCGATATAATTCTCCAAAAAGATCAGACATTCGGTAAAGAAGGATGTGTACGTGCTACGAAAGAGATGTGGAGAGGCGCTCGGAAAGTGGTGCCCTGGAAAGCTGCAGCGGAGAAACCTCTTACAGTACTCCTTTGAGGTTCGTCGAGTTACTAAGGGTGCAGTAGTAAATAGCGGCAGCAGTAATGTGCCGGCCGGTTGATGGACATTTCGGTGTTTTATCCTTCTAAAGAATGTGATATTAATTCACAGATTCGGAATAGGTTAATCGAGTCGACCGATGAATTAAAGGAGACGGTGGGGGACTACGGGGTGCCCAAAAATTACCCGCACAAAGATATCACAGTGGAACTTCAACACAAATTCGGATTTGACAACGAAACTTAACACATAGTTTGTTTATTTTCTTACCAATAAAAGCATATCAAAGTTAATCGAAGTGGCCGCCTTTCGTACGAACACAAGTCTTCAGAACTTGCTGTAGTGGTTCGCGAATGGCACGCACCGCGCGATCGTTTTTTCTGATGAGAAAGTCTTCACCCCGGAATCCACGGTGAATCGTCAAAATGATTGCAGTCTCTCAAAGAATGTTGGAGCTGCTATCCGCGACGGGAAACTGTGCGGTAGAACGGCTTCAGTTGTGGCTTCAGTTATGGTTTTAGGTGCGATTACACCAAACGACAAGTCCCCATTGGTTTTTGTCGAATCTGGTGTCAAAATTAACAAGAAGTACTAGAAAACGATTTTGGAGGACGTGTTGAAGCCCTGGGCCGATGCATACTTCGGTAACGACAGATGGTGCTTCCAGCAGGACTCTGCGCACACTCTGCACACAAGGCGAGGATAACGCAGCAGTGGTGCAAACGTGAGCTCCCTCATTTTATTCCGCACGAAGACTGGCCTTCGAATTCAGCGGATTTGAATCCTCTCAATTTCTCTGCCTGGTCAGTTATTGAGAGCAAAGTTTGCTGTACTCGAAACGCAAGTTTGGCTTCTCTGAAAGCTTCCTTGACTGAAGGATGGAACGAAATGAGCGACGATCACCTCCGTGCCACGTGTGATACGTTCGTTACTCGTCTGAGGACTTGTATTCGTATGAAAGGCGGCCACTTCGAATGACTTTGATACGTTTTTATTAGTAAGGGAATAGATAAGCTATGTGTTAAGTTTCGTTGGCAAATCCGGATTTGTGTTGAAGTTACACTGTGATGACTTTGTGCGGGTAATTTTTGTGCACCCTGTAGAGTGTTGTTTAGCTTGCACACCACGTTGTCATGCCCACACGGTGGAGTTCTTATATCACTGCCTCGTTTTTCCAACCGTTCACCATCATTCATAAGGGACTGCTATGGGATTTCATTTTCGGAGAGAGCTACTGTTGCATGACTAGGAACCTATTTAGTGCTGCACGATGGCTTGTTGACTGGACCAACCAAGAGGCGCAGGTTCTTGAGAACACTCTTCTACTCATAAGGAAAAAAGTGTAAAGAGCTCCTTCAGTATAGTTATTCCCCGACAAGTCCGGGGATCCGTGGAGGCCACGTCCAGAAAACAACAGCGCCGAGCACCTCTTCAGCCCCGTCAGACGGCTGCGGCAGCGGCCGGGCGACGTTCTGTGTCGTAAAATTCGGAAATCTCTTCCAGGGTGCCCTCGACCGCGCGCGGTTCGAGTTGCTCCCTGGGGGCTGGGCCGATGAGAGGCGCCGGCCCGGCGCTCTCAGCACGTCTCTCGCCATTATCCAAATTGTGTTATCCAATTAAATCCACCAAACTTGCTTAGTACGCTCGTCGCTTTCACTACACCTCATCGGCGAGGTATCCGCGCTGAAATCCGCGACGCTGAAGTGTATTTCAGGAAGGGTATTACGGTAGCATCACGACATCCGTGGTCTGGGACCAAAAACCAGATTTGTAAACCCCCGAGTATCCTACTCGGGAGTTTATAAGACAAAACAAGATGGTGCGTCATTGAATTTTTTTCGGAACATTGTCCTTACAAGTTTTTCCATTACGGAAAGAGTTGCTGACACAAATCAGAACACAACGATCAAATTCTACTTTTTCTTTTATAGTTCAATTTAATCTAATCCTTGGTTCTAATCTAATCTAATTTTTTTATCTCTAACTCGAAACTCGACTCGAAATGAATAACGGCCCAAGAATTTGGGTAGATTCGTCCTTGATTGGTAAAAAAAAAACGTTTTTAAATCTGGACGAATTTTTAGTTGGCTCCAGTAGTTCAACGCGAGCCTGTCAAAAGAATTCGAAGACGTTCTCCCTCTTCTTCTTCTTCTTCTTCATGAAGCCAGCAGTGGAAACGGTGGAGTGACAATATTTCACATTGTCCTTAGAGGACTAATTTAAATCTCATCCTGGGTGCATCCTCTTGGAGCATAGCAATTATTTGACTGCAGTAATGGTAAGGAACACATTGCAGGGGATGTGCATATAGGTAAATTACGACCTAGTGATATGAATCTCTCCTTCACATAGATATATGATTTTATATTGCTACCCAATTAAAGTAAGCAGGGCTGAAGTAGACGTTAATTCGATTTTCCGCTGAATCGCATTTGGTACACAAGTCTTGTCTGCTTTATCCAATATCAGAGACGTTTCTAGAAAAGAAAGTAAATTCGGTGGACGTCTAGAGAGGGGTCCACCATTGCGTTCGTCACAACTGGTAGATTTGCTCTAGCAGCCTCATTCTTGATGTCCTTCTGCACTTATAATGTATATACTCAAGGTCAAAGTTTTGTGCAAATATATGGAGTTTGAAAAGAGAGGGGTGGTTGAAGTTTCCGCTTAAAACTTGCACCGAAGGTCGTTTCTACGTGTATCGGCAAATTTAGAAGGTAACATTATCAAACCCCTATGATGTGTTAGGGGGATGGAGCGTGGTGCGGCGTTTGAATCCGGACAAACGAAACTTTGTCTTTTCAAGCAAATTGATTAGCACAAAATGCAACAAAAATAAAATTCTTTCACGCACAAATAGAAGGATATCTCTAGAGCAAAAATTACCTAATATATCCTTCGTCGGCCCGAAAGACTGCCTCTATCTTTGGCCTGAAGGGCTCAGCTCTCTCTTTAAAAGAGCGCTGTTCGTAGGTGTGAATGCTGCTTCAATAGCAGTGCGAAGAGATGTGACATTAGGGTGCCTCGTCTTGTCAGCTACACTTTCACCCCGCTCCAAACAGTCCAGGGGATCCAAGCCCGTGATACTCAGGGCTAGAACACCTTAGAACAAAACATGTCCAAGTTATCGGAAAGCCAGTTTTGGAATAAATGACTCTGTGAGCCGGTACATCGTTTTGTTGGACGACGTATGGCCTCCCTGACGCCACAGTCACCATCCACTACAGTCTGTAAAAGTCACAGATAAAGTTCTTGGTGAGAGTTTGTCCTTTATCAAAGAAATGTAATGGATTTTCCTTGCTGGGTTTGTGGAACCTTCCCCAGACTGCTCAGAAGCATTGCTCCTGGCCGCAACATCCTAAACGGCTGATCTCGGGTACCCGAAGAACCGAGTTACTTCAGCTGGCGAACGCCCAACGCGAATGCTTTCGATGCGCCTCGGCTGTACTTCGCACTTGTATGCAAAATCAAGCCACTCTGGGGTTATGGACAGTTTAAGAGAGGCTTCTGGCTTTGAAGGACGAAAATCGCGACCTCTGGCTGAATTTCTTGTGGAGGAAAATTTGAATCTAATTTGTTCTGATTCATGCGCTGCACCCTGTCTATGGAAACAACATTCTGCATTATTCTCCAAGTTCTCTCTTCGTAAAACCTCGGCATTATTTAGATGTTTCGATTACTTCTGTGCCGAACGAGGTTGTTAGGTGGACCAGTATTTATTGAGCGGCCTAACGTTTCGACCCGTTCGTCGTCTTCGGAGGCCTAAAAGTGGCTTGAGGATTCGGATGTTGCTATCTATCCGACCAAACGCCTCATCGACTCTAGCCTTTCGGATATCGTCTTGAGGCATAGCAAGAAATCCCGAATCCATGAACGATAAACTCACCCGCTGATCCACCGCTTGTGCGGAGCGACGCCGCTGCCGCAGTTAGTCGACAGATGGTGACTGAGACTCACTATACTGTTCATTCTACACCGGTGACCGGTGGTGACAAGGATGTGGTTAAGAATGGCACTGGTATACACAGTATACATAGTGTAGAATGAACAGTATAGTGAGTCTCAGTCACCATCTGTCACTAACTGCGGCAGCGGCGTCGCTCCGCACAAGCGGTGGATCAGCGGGTGAGTTTATCGTTCATGGGTTCGGGATTTCTTGCTATGCCTCAAGACGATATCCGAAAGGCTAGAGTCGATGAGGCGTTTGGTCGGATAGATAGCAACATCCGAATCCTCAAGCCACTTTTAGGCCTCCGAAGACGACGATCGGGTCGAAACGTTAGGCCGCTCAATAAATACTGGTCCACCTAACAACCTCGTTCGGCACAGAAGTAATCGAAACATTCTGCCTTATATTTTGGCCCCGATTGTAAATAAATTGTAAATTGTAAATAGATTAGCCCTAGAGCGTCAACTAGCTTAGAATTGTGCCTAAGCTATGCATTTGAGGCTCAGTTGGCTCACTAAACATCGGTAGAATATAGTCAGCATCATAGCACCGCTTGCTCATATCGGCTAACAAATCGTCGAGACCACTCGCCTTGCCTTCAAATTCTCCAAAGCATTCTGATTCCTTGTCGCATCTCGCGGATAAGCGGTGCTTTGAACTATGTCAACGCCGTTTCGTCTTTGACGGTTCTTACGCATAATTTCGGCAGCTTTCTGCAAGCAGACCGAGTGGACCCCGAGGACGCGATCTCCATTCCAGCGGTCAGCGGGAGCGGTCAGTTGTAAGATGGATCTATCCATGGTCGATACGTTCGTCACCACTGGCTGGTTTACAATGCTCTAGAAAGCTATCTTCACTATCGAGGCAGCAGAGATCTATTCTAGTGAATATCGTCTCATATGTCCAGCAGTATTTCCAAGGTTCTCAACAGAAATAGCAACCAATAGCAGAGACGAAAATGCAGTGGTAACCTGCACGACATTCGGTGACGACCTTATGCAAAACAGCGAGGATAACATTTTCACAGTCACTCCTTTGGCTGCTATAGCATCACTGGTCGACTATGTAGATCTGGAGACAAGCCCACTCTCCCTCCCTTCAACATGTTGCTTCGTGAAACTTTACTTCAGGAAGACCTTTGTCTAGGTTTCTGCGTAACACAGCGTAATGTCGGCAAAAATAGGTATTGTGGTGATTGTAACGTGGAGCTGTTTGCAACTCTTCGAAGCGTTTAGAAGGCTATTGTAAGGGCGCAGCTGCTTCTTCGCACCCTGCATAAAACTCAGTTTTATTGTATCCTAGGCGACATAAAGTCTCACCATCCGTCGTGATAGAAACCCTTCACCTGAGCTCGCGAATTTCCTAGCCGACCCTTTTAAAAGCCATGTAGCATAGGATAACAGGTTAGCTGAAGGAGTAAACATGAATAGTGAAAACAACCGTTTTCAGCTGCTTTACGTAGTAGAGGTCTGGTCGTCCATTTTTATAGATGCCAAATGTGAGCTGATTACGTAGCTCTATAATTCTTCTGTGAATTCTTGCTTTTACAGAAATTTCACTCATAAAATTCTAACAGATGTAACGATAATAAAGGTGCATACTGGTAAGCGGACACCGGTAGGACCAATTTGTTCGCACAGAGAGGTTGCTTTTTGTCGCAATTATGAGAAAGAGGGGTAAAATGAACAAGCTTTGAAGATGCAGTGATTGCGTTGATAGCATCGTTTAGTTAGGGATCTACTCTACAACTAGCGATCAAGAACGTCTAGCAACTGTCCCAACGCTACTTGGAGCGGCAAGAACGAATACTACTGCCAGAACGTCCTTCCTCCAAATAGTGGAAAATCAAGTATTTTTTGGCAAATCCTTGAGGCAAACGAGTAGGAGCCACAGAAAGCTTCCCATGATTAACATCCAGTTTACCGCACAGGTGCAAGGCAAGCTCATCGTCGACTGGGTGGTGCAGTGGTAAGAACGCTGCTTCGCGAAGGTGTCGTCAAGGGTTCGGCTTTTCCATCCCATGCCACTGTTTTACATTTTTACTCGACCAAAGAGTTTCCAGACAGAAACGGCATCAGCATGCCTTTTTAGAGCTTGTCAGTCACGTATCACAGCACCCAAAGTGAACCTCACATTCGTAATCTGAAATAACAAATAATTGGCAAAGTTTAGACGCCACCTTTGCTTAACCATGCCTACGTAGGCATTCATATTTCGATGTTATGCCCAAATGGTGCTCATATTCGTGTTCATTGCCTCAAACAACAAACTAAACGAAGATTTGGCCGATTATGTCGATCTTGAAGTCTCATGGAGTCTCAATTTGGTCGACTATATTAATGTTGGTGCATATTACCTCGTAAAAGGCAGGTGTGAGATGGAAGTAGGTCAATACAAACAAGCATCAGAAAAATAGCGAACAAACAGATAACGGTTATAACAGATTAACAGATCATGCCACTGCAGTCTACCGTATCCCATCGAAATTCTAAAAAGGGATGTGAGATTTGTGATCTGCACATTTCCAGCAGAACCCCACTCTCCTAGTGTAGGCAATGAGCGGTTTTTTTAAAACATGCTAAGTACTGCAGTGTCTAGTTTTCTTACGAATGTCGTTGTTTCACGTTCTTCGATGTTGAAAATCTTGATTTTACTTTGATTTTGAGTATCACTGGGGTTTGTGTGAAAGTTTCATAGAGCATCGTATTTTACACAGTTGAGACACTGGTAATGAATCGCGAAATGTCGACAAGGGAAAGATTACTGAAATATCAACGCGCAGCAAACTCCAAAAAGACTCCTAGCATCATTTCTCGAGAATTCAACAGTAGAGTAAAAATGCAAAACGGCGGCATGATCCGTGATGTGAACCTTAACATTTTCGCCTCAACGATTCGGCAAAAACAGTACATGTTTTGTTACGAATTGAAGAATGGAGACCTTCTTCCTATTATTAGGGGGGCGGGCAAAAGTAATGAGACAAATTGAAAAAATTCCTTATCTCTCTATAACTCAATTACAACTCAACGATGCTGAGGAATGTGTTCGTTATTAAGGTCAATGACTTGCTGCCATCGCTCAGCCAACTTCCTGATCCCATCCTTCCAGAACTGCTTGGGCCTGGTGTTGATCAACTGCTCGATATGGTTGTCAAGGGCTGCTTGGGTTCTTGTGTCCCTTCCAACCAGGAAGTCTCGTAGGCCAAAGAAGTGGTGGTAGTCGCATGGAGAGATGTCCGGCGAGTACGGTGGGTGAAGCATGTGAACGTAGCCCAGCTGGGCAAGCTTATCCGTGGTCACTTGTTCCCGATGGGGTGCGCCGTTGTCGAAGAAGAGGACCTTCCTGACGCGTTGCGACTGAATAAGAGCGAGTCGCCGGCCCATCTCCTCTATTTCGTTCACCATGGCCTTGGAGTTCATCGCGGTGCTCTTGGGAAACAGCCGCCGGTAAACCGGTCCATGGGCGCAGACCCAAAAGCTCTGAAGGTGCTTCTCGCCGTGAACATCTCGCCGAACGAAGGTCGGTAACAGGTCAACAGGCCTCATCCAGACGGCTGCTTGGCAGGGTTAAGGTAGAAGACGTACTTCTCATCCTGGGTTAAGATTGAGTCCAGGATGCTCGGGGTAGCGAATCGGGAGAGAATAGCGCGACACAAATCGACTCGTAAGGCATAGGTTGGTATGAGACAGACTTCATTTTTGGCATGCTTCTGGAAAGGGCCGAACTGGTAACTTCTCAGGCGGCCTTCAGTAAGTAGCATACAAGCATACAAATACGATAAGCACGAAACCAGACTCGAGACACGAGATATATGGACACGGCATGGAGAGTCTCATTACTTTGCCCCCCCCCCCCCTCCTCCTAATACATGTTCCTGCTGCTCCGATGCGAAAGACATTACAAATAAAAATGAAATGAAAATGAATGAATACAAGGTTGGGCTATTGCTTTAAGAAAATGGAAAAATCATGAGAAGAAGATGTCAGCCGAAGGAATTCCATCACTAGTAACAAATGAGATCTCTATAGCGTTCTTGTTAGCATTTGAATAAAATTGAACATTGCCCTACACAGTCGATGCAGCAATCCACCAAGGGACCAAGGGCGTCTTAAGATGTGTGATATGATATGAAGTGCTAAGAACGATTCCAGGGTTTTTACTTCAAAACTTCTGTCAGTTCCCAAGGTATCTCAAAGGTGTCAAGAAAGTAGTCAAACCATTATGGGGTTAAACACCTAGTGGGTCGCAGTAGCTACTTAATGGAAAAGCCATATTTGTACGAGGAAATGCGCTTCAAACACGTCTACCCCGGAGGGAGGGAATGCTTGGGATGGTCTCGCTAAAAATCGAAAATACTGCAGACGAGATCCGAGTCTCCCGCGGGTTGCTCCAAACGCTCGTACGATGTGTAGTTATAGGTAGTTATAATACAATATAGGAGCTGAAACAACTCCAGCTCTGTTTCTGCCGTCTTTTCTTCTTCTTCTTCTTCTTCTTCTTCTTCTTCTCTGAGAGCGGTTTTTGCTTCGTATCCCGTGAAAAGGTTGAAAAGTGGAGCTGCGATAGTACCAACGTGGTCTCTAGGTTCGGCTTCAGAGATTCCTACCTTAGAAACATTAGCAAAACAAAAGCATTATGTTTACCCGCCATGCTTTCTGTTCGCACTAACTGGTTTGATCCGAAAATTTCGAGTGTAAAAATGAGGACCATTAGTGTTTTGAGAGCCTGTAAAGCAGCAGTTGTCTAGCATGAGCCTAACATTTACTCCTAAACCCTTAAATGAACAAAAGACCATGTTGTTTTTGCCTATCCTTGAAGTTCCTGGGTGTAGTAATATTCTGCGGGGATTGCGCCTCATCTTCAAATGTCTCTATGCAATATTGCCGAATGTGTTTTTCAAGTTCTCCGAAGAGAGAAAATTTTACAGAAGCAATGCATGAATCTCACAATCTTAAAGAGCCTCCGCCATATTTTTTAGAACTCCGGTGTGTTTTTGCACCTTGTTAGGCTATTCCTTGCAAAATGAGGCGATGTTTAACACATTTGCTTAAGCCTAGAGCGGCTGGTATAGAGGCTGTATGTTGTTACAGGATGTTTTGTTGCGATCAAAGCTCTTGCGCCAGGCGGGACTCGAAACCGCATCTTCTGCTTTCCACCACCGGCGCTGATGGTGCAAGGCGAACGCCGGTGGTGTAAGGCGAACCCCGCTGCCCGGAAAGCAGAAGATGCGGGTTTGACTTCCGCCTGGCGCAAAAGTTCTGATCGCAACAAAACATCCTCTAACAACATAATGTGACAATTATTACGTTGAGCAAAGAGTCTTGACATTTTTTATCTAACTTTTCGCCAGTTTTTTCATTGGTCAAAACTGTCGAAGTTCGACTGTCCAAGTTCCACTTTCAATAGATCTTGGCATAACGTAGTTAACCTATAGATGAGACCGTTCAGCTGTTGACCAAGATTGTCAACAACTTTATCACGGCTGACGTCTCGGCGTCATCGCCTTCCTCAGAACCCGAAAAAGTCGTAGGCACTGGTGGAACTGTTCCCTCCCCCAGACACCATTTCTAACTACCGATTACTCTTCCTAACGAAAACAGAGGCAGGATCCGATGTCCGAGGTACAAGTGACCTTCTAGGAGGATGACGTTGGACCAGACACCCGCAGATGTAAGAAATCGTGGGTGAATGAGCCTCGGTCCTAGAGGCCACCCGACTTAAGTACCCCGTCAGATAGAGCAGATCAAAGAACACAGAGCTCTACAAAGGGTGCCAGTTCTTGGGAAATCGCAATGCATCTTCCCCGCGATTGACCTGCGGATTTTTCGCCACAATCCAAAGTGCCTCTAGCGCCCTGCGTACCGAAATGTCAGTTTCGCGCGCCAAGATCGAGACGGACATCTGAATCATCGTGCCCCATGGCGCAGGAACCTGTGTTCTCTCCAAGGTGTGCGGACATTGGCTAATCCAAGGCCATTTAGATGCTTCCTGATCCTGACACAAAGGGGTCGCCCGTTCCCCTTATATAGTGCTCCTCGCACAACACGAGATAAACAACACTAGAAGTTATGCAATCCCCTCTTTCCCACTGGAGCAACGCAGGACGGGTGTTGTTCAGCTGGGATCCAGGAAATCTTAAAAGCTTCAACACGAATCCCGTAATGCCATGCCTCTGCTTGGTACTGCTATTATGTGCATTTTGCTAGGCTTTGTCTGTGGGAGCAAATCGATGTCCTCTTTCCTACATGTGGAAGCCCTAGTCCTCTAGTAGGGAATTAGAGGAAAAGACGCGTGTGAACGCCTTTATCAGAAAGCCGTGAGCACATCACAGTTCATCATATTGATCTCCAGAGTGGAGAGAAACGGCTTGATGACGAGCCAGGTCGTGACACGTCCATAGTACATAATATTAACGCCTGGTTTCAATCACGAAGAATCCGCTGGCATCATTTGGCTGCAGTAATCTTCTGAAAAGAAATTTTCCATCTCCCAAATGAATCGCGGCGGGAACGTGCCTCTCAGGTGCTCTCTGGTCCTCTTGTGGTCTTAACTTGAGCGGTTCCTTGATACATCATCGCCGCAAATAAGAGACCATTATGACTTGAATACTCATGCAAGTGCTACCTCTATGTCTCGCTACCGTCGAAATTTAGTTGGACCGGCCACGTAATGCGTTTCGCAGACACCCGATGGAGGCGAGCCCTCACTGACTGATTCCTCGGGAGGTGAAGTGGACTCCAGAGGAACGCCCACCATCCCCTTGATCGGACTTTTTCGTGAAAGCTCTGAGTGAACGATATGGCGCTCTTCATGCCTTTCGAACGAGGAGGATCCATTGGAGCACTCTGGCACGCTGACGAATGCAGACGTTGCTGGCACCTCATCGAACGACTCGATAGTTACGGGGGACGACAGGTGACTCAAGCCGTAACTCTGCCGAGCTTCCACCTACTCTCTACATAATTCAGAAATTTTACGCAGGAGAAACTAGCACGGCGGATTAACCTACATCCTTCCTGGCTTTTGTCGCGATTTGCTCGGTCAAGGTCTTCATGTTGAGGATTGTTGAACAACTTTGTGGTGGAACCGCACTATTTGTTTTTTCTCCAGCTTGAAGCTTTCTGGGCAAAAAGTAGCACTACTTACACAACACACTACACGGTCAAGCATAGTGTCTGTCAATATTTTATAAGTCGCTAAAGAGTTTTGGTTCTAGGAAAATTTGTGAAGGAAAAACTAAAACACTTGATGGCGTGCCTTATTTATTTATTTATTTATTTATTTATTTATTTATTTATTACAAGGCACATGCGGTAAGATTGTAACAATAACACGTTGAAGTATGAAGAGATGGGTGACGAAGCAGTGAAACAAACAAAACGAAACAGACCTAACGGGCCGAACTTTTAGTGCAATTAATCGTTTAAAATTAAATTAAATTAAACTGATTGATAACAACGGGTGCACAACTCAGTTATTTTTGTCGGATTGAAAAAAAAACTTTTGGAATAACTGCATGCAATTTTTTTAAACTTAGAAATCTATCAGTGACAGAAAATGACACTGTATCTTTGAGTACTCCATGGGATTCATTCTGCCAACAGTGTGCTGTTAAAAGGCAGTGCAAAGGACTCCTCGAATTGAAACTGGCAGCGATCATAGTTCGTTAGATCCTAAGCTTCGTTTCGGCTTTATTTCAAAGCGATTCTCTAATTAGCAAAATTAGCGCGAACACCATGGACTACGGTTCCTTCGTCAATTATTGTTGCCTTTTCGTAGTCGGCACAGCTAAGCCTCCGAAGGTACCAAGATTTGACGGGTAGAGCGAAACGGCGAAGTGCATCTCCACAATCACTAAGAAACGTCAAGCAAATGGTATCCTAAGCTTAAGTCCCTTCGCATTAAAGCTGCATCTCGAATTTTATCCCGTCATTGTTGTTGTCGTGGAATCCAGTCGAAGTCTGTCTGATTCGCCGTTGAATTACGTATTCGTCACACAACTTCCGGTTAGCGGTGAGTGGACGGAGGAGCCTATGGTCAGTTAGTTCCGGTCCCGTTTTTGGGAAGCAGTGCGAGTTAACGCGTTAGAATAATAATCCAAGGGAGGTGCTGGGGTAAGACGCGGCTCCGGGGGCAATCAGTCCGCTTACATATTGTCTCGGGGCGAATTGAATTTCACGCGGCACGCCCTCACTGGAGGTCGACGGCGAGACCCTCGCCCGATCGGGGTTGCGTCACCGCTTCTGGATATTCACACTTCTGAGGAGTCTCCAACACAGCCGGAGAGCCGCCGAATAAAGCGCCTCTCGCCCTTCTTCCACCTGTCGAAGGGAATCTGCGCTTCTAGTCTGTTCCTGCCACCTTAGTCGCTTTTTCACCGATTCCTTTCGTTCAACGCCTTCTCTTCCTAAAACTCGCCAACAGTGTTGACGTTGTTCTGTTCCTGGACGAGTTCAATCGTTGGTCCAGCGCTAGGGCATAGGTTCAGGAAGAGGCGCGAGTACGATGTGAATTGCATTTGGATACATACGTAATCACATAGACCCGCCGCTTTCGTCGCCGATCTGACCCGTCCCGGCAGAGGAAATCACAGCCGAGCCACGGAAAAGCGTCGGGATTTTTTAGATTTCTTGCTCTTCTTCTGGCGTTCACTTGTTTTTGATGAACGGGGTGTCAAGAGCGACAAAAGAGAGGGGACAAGCTTCAAGTCTTTCCACCCCTAGGGAGCTTTCTCCGCTTTGTTTTTGCTTATGAAGATTTGAGAAGCGTAAGTGAATGTGAGATTGAAATCCGGCGCTTTTTAGCTTTTGTGGTGGACTTATTTACTTAGTTATTAGTCCTGATTTCACTCTATTTTCATTCGTGAAACACGACATAAACACACCGATCTCAAAAAAATTTAAAAGTGGAGCAAAACGAATGGTAAGAGCAAGGCTCAAACTTGTAGATATATTCCCCATTATACCTTAATCATTGGAAGAATTGGGACCGTTCGTTATGATCGAGTCTTCTTCAATCGTGGAAACAGCTCGGGGTGGTTCGCATTTCTTCATAATCGCGCATAAAAAGGACAAAAGACAAAGATCGGCATTAATCAATTCCTTTTGGGGTGCGCCACGCATTCTACTTTTGCGGGATGCCAGCAGCGCTAAATAAAGCTTGTTTGATGGCTATGGAGAAGCGGAATCTTAGTGTTTCTTCTTATTCATTTCGTATAAAAGAATAAATTGGCACTGAATTAGTCGCAATCCCTTTGGGTGCGCAACGCCGTCTACTTCTACGGGAGTCGTGGAGGCGAAATGCGTATTTGACCATACAATCACTTGCGGTGGGCAGCCGATGAACAAATCGGTGTTATATCCTTCCCGGACAAACCTGTTATCAATTTACCGACCAAGAAAGGTTAGTAGGCTTGGTTTGTATGATACTTGTGGGCTATCTAAATGCATTTTCATTGGCGCCAAATTGAGCTGCAGGACCACCTTGTATCTAAATGAGCGGTTATTAATCTGTCCTCCTATGACTGCCAAAACCATAGCGCTTGGCAAATCTGCGGGATTTGATGCCTCCTGTTACCACGTTAGATTCGACCATGATATCACCCACAAATACAAATGTACCAAGTAATTGCAGTGTAGCTCTCAACAAATGTGGGTCTCACAAATTCTTCAACGGTAATTGGAAGAAACCTTCGTGAATATGAAAAATGAGTTACTTGGTGGGGCTGGTGCCCGGACCGAGGTTGCACATGGTCGTGGAACATTCACATAAGCACGGTTAGGGAAACTAGGCAAGGGAGGGAACTTCGGAGTCTGGCTGCCCATTCACATTTCTGATTAAACGTACATAAAAAAATAGGTACGGACGAGTTTTCACGCGGTGTTGCGATCGTGCTCTACCTCCAGATCATGCACTTATCAGCCTTTCAACAACTGCTAACGACCTTAATGAGTTTTCTAATACGATGCAAAGCGCTCAACGTTTTTTTCAATAGTTACCTTCAACCGAAGTGGTATATGCGACATTTCTGCAGCTTCCGGATCTTTCAGTCACCTGATATGCATCACTTCTTTGTGCTGGTGCACATCAGATTCCATCAGAAAACTTGCCCGAAATCGAGAGACAACATTGAGCCAATGCCTTCAGAACTATGTATGTCTCGACTTTGTCAAGTCCGACGTCGTAGCGGTGGTCGTTAGTGCTGAATCCCGTAGCTTCCCTCCCCTCACTTCTCCACAGCGCCAGCCGCAGTTCGCTGGGCGTTAGAAAAAGGTCCTAGAGTCTTCAAAACTTGTTTTGCTTTAAGTCGTTCAAACTACGTATCAGCTGTATAAACGGTAACTTTCCCTGAAAGGATGATGAGTAAATTTTCCTTACTTTCCACACCTTTTTTTCCTGCCCAGTAGCAATGTGCCGATGTAGAAAGAATAGAAAGCTCGAACAAGACAGAATGCTAATTGAGCTTGAGGTCTGTTCGGAGCAGCCCGCGTTGCCAACTGTGTCATTGTGCGCGCAAGCTGAGCCAGTTCTATAATCGGCCAGACGTGTAATGTTTTCAATGTGTTGCTGTTTTGTTATTGTTTTCCGACTTTCTTTATATCTATGTTATGTCATTTTCTAAGAGAAGCTGTTCGAGCATGTATGGCTTCACAAAGGTAGTTCTGAAAGAAAAAGGACATCGCTCGTCAACTGATGTTAAATAACGCGCTGCTCTTTCTTTTAATACGAGCACTAATGACAAATAAAACTGGGATTCCGAAGACTCAGTAAAGTCAACTTACTACTAGTACTGAAAGTACTCAGTGGATTTAAAAACTGTCCCACTTTCTTCTTTCTGTAGCATCTAACCACTGGAGTTCTAGAGTGAGGCGATGAGCAGGCGCAAGAAGTAAAATCAGAGTAAGATCGGAGCTGAATGCATGGCGTATGCTGGAGAATGGCGCACAATTCCTACCATTCCTTGCGCCCAACAAGAAGTGTGACAGAGATGGCTGTTTTGTTCGTTCTCTGTAGCTTTTGCATAAATCACCTAGGTGAACGCGGCACTTTTTCTTCAGACGCGGAGCTTCTGGCAAATTCAGCTGATTGGACTAAAAGTTTAATATCGGACTCAGACGAGACAGCAGGTTGTTTTACTGAAATTGACAATTGCGGGAATGCCGCGCGCCTTCTGTTGCTGTATCAGCCACAATTTTCTCAATAAGGAGAAGACGCGCTTTTGCTGTTCTATTCTGAGAATCCTGACCCAAGATGCACACGACAGTCGGCGTCTATTCCGACTGCCGATCACTCGTCCTTCTGCAGAATACTCTAGATAATTTTTGTAAAAGTAGTTAATGTAACTATAGTTAATTGGAGCTTTTTTGAAAGTATTATTCCTCTACATAGCACGTGTTCTTGTATAAAATAAAGTAGAAAATAGAGGTGGAGAGCAAGATTTGTAAAAAAAAAGTATTCGAAACATTTCCGACGCGCTGTAAGTTCCTTCTCTTCTTTCCTAGAGATGTCTTCTTTAGACGTAGACTCTTTCATTCTCGCATTCTAAGTTTTCTTCCTTTTATAAACTTTTTCTTTTTTTGTTTTACAGAATTTATTGATCATATGGCCTCTTCTTCACATAAGAGCCACGGAAGCAGCACTAAATAAAGGCTTGTCTGAAAGAAACAGCGAAGCGAAGCCTTCGTAATTCTTCTTATTCGTTTCGTACAAAAGGATAAAGTTCGGCGTTGCTCAATCTCTTTTGGGTACACCACGCACTCTTCTTATACGGGAGATCGTGAAGGCGGTTTGAATTTGGTCATGAAACGAATTGCGGTAGGCAGTCGATGAACAAGCCAGCGCTTTGTTCTTCTAAGGCAAGTCTGGTGCCATTTAACAGACCCTGAGAGAATAGAAGACTGGACTGGCGTAAACGGGAAATCCGAACGATGAACTTGATAACGGGTGTACGCGACAGCCTGCGGCTCCTTCGACTGCGCTTCACGCGCCCGTACGTGTTCCTTTCGTACAATTTCTTTTTCTTTTTTATTTTCTTTGGCAGATACAGAACGTTTCCAACTCAAAGAATCGCAGAGATGTGCAGCAAGGAACACCTCGTGATAGAATGATTCGACATCAACCACTTGGCGTCAGTAACTTCGCGGGACCTCACTAGACGAGGGCCTTTAAATATGATTTCATTTTCAGTTGATTTTCTTTTTTCTCGTTCTTGTTTTCGAATTGACGTTTCCACTTTCGACCTTCGTCCACTACTCTTCGATTTGAATAAGTGTATACCCGCCATCAAAGAAGCTTCCAAGTGGTTTTTATGGTTTCCATTGCAATTTGATTCGTGCTCCTGTCATGATCTTGACATCACTCTACAAAAAGCTCCAGTGCTATGAAAATTTCAGCCGGACTTTGAAAGCAAGATTAATGATTAACGGAAGAGGTCGTGAGTGTCATAAGTGCATCTATAAGGAACGGTATGCAAAATCCCTCAGGTCGTTTACATTCCTGTCGAAAGATATCAAGCGTTGCAGTTAATCAGTACGCTGATGATCCTGCGTTGAAACTCTTCATAAAAGGCCCACTTTCATGTGAGAGTTAGGTATGGAGATTGATTCCGCAGTTGGTTCTTCAAGCGAAGGAGCTATGCATTACGTCAGTAGTCTACGAGCTGGCTATGGATAATAAAAGAAGGAAACAGGTCATTCGCCGGCAAAATAGGGAACTTCCTTTCATGGGAATCGTGAGCCCACCCGTCTTAGCCCTTCCACCAGTGCATTTCAGTGACATGCATGTGCATCGCACATTTTCTTCCCACCAAAGCTCATTCTCTTCTTGTTATTCCTGTTGTTCTTCTTGTTACCTGTCCTGCTTAATGGATTCTCCTTCCTGGTGTGATGCTGCCACTTTCCCGAACGAATGTCCGATCGTGGCGTACACTAGCTGTCTTCAAATTCTGATTCACCGTGTTGAGGAGCACTGCTTTGATCGCCTACGGGGTCACTTTTTGGACACAAGAGGTTAAGGTAATTAATTCGAATAGTCAAACCCTTTGCATGAAGGAACCGGCGGGGTGGTGTCTCTGCAGATGACACTCATTGTTTTCTGGATATTCCTTTAATTCCTAGCTCAGTCGTCGAAAGGTTTTGGTCGTACGATCGTCTCGCTTATATTTCGTGGGATTCGATTCGTGTCTAGGTCAACTCTGGGTTTCCGTCTTTCTATTGCAGGATTAGTGAACTTGACGCAAACTTATTAAAGATGAGCAAAACACCGAATTGAACATCGACCATTGCAGTGCAAACAAAACACACCCTCAGTTCATGAAATTTCAAAAACGGCGCATCCCTAGGTCTGTTATTTCCGATTATCACTGCTGTCTATCTTAATTGTCTTCTGATGTTGTTTGCTGTCTATTCTAATATAATAATATAATAAATAATTGCTGTCTATTCTAATATAATAATATAATAATATATCTATTTATGCCTTGGTTATGCTAGGCCTTTCATTTTACTGCCACTCATTAATTAATTCTTGATCTTGCCATAATTGCTATCTTCATCTTTCGCGATCCACTTCGATACTACAGGTACTACTAAAGCTCACTTCCTACTTACCACAAGCACCGAAGCCAAAACAAAAGGAGTATCCGATAATTGATTTAATTATTGTTTGCCAGTGTTGGCTCAAACTCACTTTCCCGGCCGTAATGTTGTCCTGCCACTTTTTGGTTGACCGTAATGAGCACCGGCTTTCAACGGCTTTCCGTGGTTATTACGCTCCAGTAGCGTACGATATGCTCTGGCTATGTACGCTTGCATATTTGCCTTCCAATGTTTCTCTGAAGGTTAATTCGTGGCATTCATCATTGTCATATGCTTGTCGTAGCGCTTGTTTGCGTATCCGTTTAGAGTGTATTGTTGTTTAGAATGGTGATTGTACACGATTTCTTCGCGTGTAAGGTGCAACTTTGTAACACGTTGGACCGAAGTGTCCACAGTTTAGCCGCTTTGATGTTTACACACATTGGACTTTTTCACACGCCTTTTCTTGGTGATTAGCCAGAAAATTTGGATGCATTCAAGCCGAGAGGGCTGCTCACGGACAAGATAGGGACTACACCGGCAAATTTAGATTTTCGTCTCTTTGCGCCTTTTGCTTGAATTAAGGAAAGAAGGCTCATATTGTAATCGAAGCTTCGGCTCTTTTTCAATTGTGAAGGGGTACATAGTATCAAGAGCTGAAACTATAGATCTAATTTGCGACCAGCGGAACCGGAAAGGTTAGAGGGCTCAAAAACGAAGGAAATAGATAGATGCTTCCTCAGGTTTGGCGTTCGCACCAAAGAAAAGTTTAAAGAAATGTGTCACTCGAGCTTCTATCTACTATGCTCAATGGGTTTTGGTAGACAAGAGCATTGTTTCAGGTCATGTTTGCCTATCAGGTCGAAGAAAGACCTCAGTGATAACGATTCAAATAACGATCCTCCCCAAATAACGACTTATAGAAAGTTTGCGCCTTCTTTTCTAGAGACTGAGCGAGACCATTTCCTATTTGAGATTCGTTAAAAAAGGATCTGTGCTGTTATGCAGTGCAAGACATTATTTATTTTTTGCACTCGAAGGTGCACTTATGAAGAAAATGTGGCTCAGAATTAGGCTCATCTTAACCTTTCAAGCCGGACACTCTATAGAGATCATTTTCTTCTGCTATGGTTGTTATTGACGTCAAAATTCGACGAGCATGTCGTTTAATTACAGTACAGTGTAGTTATATAAACGCATAGAAAAATTCGAAAATGCATTGGAAAGATGTCCGATGCGTTGCAGCGCTCAACAAAACATCCCAAATTTGACTGTACGAAAATTGCAAGTGTCGGAAGCTGAAATTCCACTTCTTCCTGGAGCTAGATGACATATTGTTAGCGCATCCTTTTATTTAGCCGAGGAGCTGTTCGTTTTTTTGTTAAGAATTAATTCTGCGATTTTGCGGCTATTTTTCCTGATGAGGTTTTAAGGGACAAACCTTGGACAAGTGTGATACTGGAAGCCTTCCGGCAGCTTTCGAATTTTAATAGCTCAGGTGTAAGGAACTCTTACTAATTCACATTATTAATATTATCACATTATTATATTATTAGATTATATGCTAGTTATATTATTTATTCATTTATTTATTTATTTTACCGATGCACAATAAGTGCGCTCAAACCAAGAATAAGAACACATCAATTTCACACAAACTCAACAAACTCAACACAATAAACTCAACACTGGTGAAACAAATAAGGATATGATATCAATATGCACCGCAACTGATAAAGTATAGTGTTTTGCAGCGATTCAGATGCCTAAATACAAGGAGCTGTGAAACTGATCAAAGATCAAAAGAGATTGAAAAAAAATAAAATGTGAATTTAAATGAATAGGAATTAGAACGCAGATAATTTTATTACCATATTGTCGCAGAGGTGGGCTTGACGCTCAGTAAAGCTATGGTGTGATTCCGATGAAGTGGAGAAATCACTCTCGAGCAACTTAGTCAAACAGAAGCACCTTGGAGTCCGGTCTTAGTCCGGTCATACCTAGGCCTTCATTACGCTTCCATTCGATGCTGCTTCCATAGGACTGAGCCAGTCAAATCGAACTTGCAGACGTAAATTGAGTCAATGTAAAGCATGCCTCTACGCACTATGTATCTGTATGTATTATATAAAGAAAATATAAAACATGAGAGAAAAATCCATGGCGGGCTCCTCTGTACCTAAGCTCTGAATAGCCTCTAAGTTCAGTCATGAAATCGATTAAATGGAAGCAGGCATATTGATACACTAAGCGCGAACAACACAACATACATTGGGTCTCAAGTCTTAGTCCCGTATCATTAGTATCATTCTGCACTATGCAACTGGTATCGACGATCAGGGACCCTTGCGCTATTCAACGAGCGGCACTGCAACGAGCGAATGTGTAACTCCACAGGCACTTGGGACGACATCTTCCGCACGTCTACCTGAATCTCCTAACACGTTGAGCGAAGTCTTTGGCGCGCCCTTTGAGTCCCAGGCACGTCATACGACGTATTCCGCACGTCTTCTGAATCCCCTGGCAGTAGAAGACGTCTGGGTATTTCCTCTATTTTCGCGCCCCGTAACTTGACCAGTATCGTTTGATGGTAATCGGTACTTTAAAAACGAGCTTCGGATTCATGTTTAGCGACTTCGACTACCCCAGGGTTAGTTTCGTGCCGCCTGGACGACATCCACAAAAAATCGATAGTCGATCAATATCGATTGATGGTAATCGATACTTTAAAAACGAACTTCAGATTCGTGTTCATCGACCTCGTTTGCCCCAGGGCCGAAGTTCCCAGGCAGGGAGAAGACGCCTGGGTATTTTTCGCTATTTTCGTGCCGTAATTTTCCCCTATTTCCCCCCCCCCCCCCGGTTTTCCCTCCGCTAATTTCAGCGGTGGCGCCGATCGATAGGGTGACTCATCGCTTAGTGCGTTATTATAGAGCATATGACGATAACTGGCAATGCCGTGACAAACGTAGATTTTTGAAGCTCACCTGATGCACTCAATTTCCAGCTGAAGAATGATAAGTTAAAGGCGATTGGAGCGGAAAAGGTAGCTTTGCGCCTAGGTATGGTAAAACTGGAAAGATTGGAGATTTTTGGTAGCTGGTCATCTTAAAAGCAGGGAGCTTTCGCACAAATTTGCTGTGGGTAGCATTGCTAAAGAAAAAACAAAGTGCTCAAGGGGGAAGTTTTGACAATGAAATGAAATCTTACTAAAAAAGCATCTAGAATGGACTTGAATTTCTTCACGAGACTTCTTACCTAAATTGAAAATGCCGATTTTGAGGAATTCATATTTTTCGTCGGGCGCGTGGTAGCGCAGTTTGGACGTCGCATTCGCTTCGCATCGAGGTTGTTGGCTTAGGCCACCCCCCGGGCGACAACGCCTAACATTCTTTTGGTACGGTGGATTAGTATCGAGAAATAAAACAGTGATTACTCCATCGGCTGATCACCAGAACTCGCAGTGCATAGAGCAAATGTGCATTAAAATTACCTCCGTGCTACATATATCTTTGAATTGCAATAGGAACGTATTCCCATAAAAATATTGCTCAACGCAGTCCTTTGTTTGTTGTTAACACCGTGTCAGATATTTTTAAAGTTGGATATTTACTCGTCTTATTTTTTGGAATAGTACTAACAAAAAAAAAATAACAACAAACAAATAAGAATAGCCATGGCGAGGTTTCAAGAAGGTGAAGCTGGAGACAACTGTCAAGTAGTTTTTTGTCTTCTATCCTTACCGAACTCTCGGCCTAGGCGGTTACTTTTTATATGGACAAATCCCCCCATTTCAGAGTGGACAGACCGTGCGTAGTCTGAAAACTCACTACCATCTTCCACAGAATCACTTTGTAACCGATCCAGGAGCAGCTCTCATCCATCTGTTTTTCTCGTCCTCCGGCGACTTCAAAGCCGACCTCTAATTCTTCATATCCATCTTCTTCTTCCTCGTCTTCTTTCTTTGTTCTGCTCTTTTTTGTTGACTCGACAATTGATCGTCCGCTTGCCCGCGGTACGTTGGAGTGATGTCGGAACACCTTGTCTGCTTCAGGCCGATGCCGGCTGACTGATGCAGCTGGCGATTCTCCTCATGATGTTGGCGCCAGCTTCAGCTGTTTTCGACGACTTCAATACCGCGCCACATCAGCCGCCAGTCGTCGCCTCATTTCAACGTGAGTTTTCTTACACGAGAGTTTCTTCTATTAAGATCCTCCTCCACAATTTTTGGCAAAAAGCTGAAGAGCTTAAAATAGATTCTTTTTTCGACCACCCACTCATGTTGAGTCGCATCGTTTCTATCAATACGTCCTGTTCATTGGCGTTTTCCACTGGTTGAAAGTGTTTATTTTATCCAGGTAGCGTAACCAAGACGTTAAAATTCAGCACATACAATTTTTGTTTATTTATGCCTAGTAATCTAATCCAGTAATTAAAAAGACCTACTCGAGAAAGAGAAATTCATTGTACTTATTACTCTTATGCATATTCGACTTGAGAATGTTTGAGGAAGTAGTCACATCAAAAGGCATCGTTTTCTGAAAGACTTGGAGATTTAGACCGCTCTGATACATGCAACGAGAATTTTATATCAGTTTCTTCATTTATTTACGCTCTAAGAATTTATCCAGATGAATAATGGTCGACATTGGACCGAGGTTTCACAACTATAAGGAGTGTAGGAAGCCTTCAATTACAGGCACATTTGTACAACTTCTCAAACAACTTGACCACAACGCACATAAAGGTACTGCGATGAGGAGAAATACATTTCACTGATGCTACCTTGTTTTTTTTTTGTTTTTTTGAACTAGAAGTCTGAGTCACACTAGGGGAGTCATGTTGGGCTAACAACAAGGGTAGGCTCTTCAGAAACTTTTCTCCCACGGTTTAATCTGTGAATTCAAAATCTTTCAAGGTTCTCCAGTAGGTGTTTACCTAACAACATGTTAACCTTCCTCCTAGAATGACTCATCGTCGCGTATTCGCCGATTCCACAGGTCGTGTACCAAAATGCATCATTTTTTGCTCCGGATTTAACAGATTACGAGCTAATATGATAAGAAACGCCGCAAAAGGGGCAGTGTTGTCCGGAATTAGGTGGGCTGCTCGCGTAACGCGCTTCGGGAACACCCGCTGGAGGAGAGCCGTCACGGACTGGACTCCACGAGACGTCCAGAGAGCACGAGGATGCCCACCAATGTTGATCGGACTTCTTCGTGAAAAACCTGGAAATAGTTTTTTGAGTCGTTCGAGCAAAGGTAATCCACTGGAGTACTCTGACACGCTATGCGGATGAATATAAAAGTGCTGCGCCCGCTGGGGCAACACGATGATTAACGGGACGACAGGTATACAGACGGTGAGTCGAAAACACACTAAGATAGGTCGCAGGTCCCCTTTTGATTGATAGAATGGGAAATTCTGTTTGCGGTGATTTACACAGTTGTCTACGACGCCGCAAAAACTTCTGTAAAAATACACATATCATCACTTTGCTGTTGCAAGTGAAGAGGAACGGACACTACCAATCCAGTGAAAATCACGACGAGCTGGACGGGAGCGATCTCTCCTCTTAGTAAGCGGTATGGTTACTTATTGGTGCACGAGAATAAAAAAAATTCAAAGGAATTCATACTAAATTTTTATTTAATAAAAATTATTTTCTCCACCGTGGAAAGCGTGTAGTTTAATCTGGAAGATGCTCGGTTTGAAGTCATCAATTAGATTTGAAAATGGTGTATACACTCATAAGTGGCACAGAGGCACAGCAAATGGTGCTTCAGTTGAACAACGCGACTGCGGGGTTTCGCGAACCGAAATTCCTTTTTTATTTTTGAACCTGTACTGTATGGTTGCTGTTTGGATGCTTGGCTTCTATCCATTCTGCCACAGTTACGCTTGCCACAGTTTGCGCAGAGCCGAGAAGGAAATGAAAACCTTGCGTTAGGGGATGCTCGATGATATCACTAGCCGTTTTTGAAATCTCGGCGGATTACTGATGGTTTCGCACAAGTGGAGGTGATGGGGTAGACATCATGTACCTCGTCAAGAATGTGAATAGCGAATTCTTCTAGAAGCACTACAAAGAACCCATCGCCTTACGCGGATGGTAGTCTTCCGTATCCTACAGTATTTCACAGCCATTCAAATACCAGACTTCAATTGAATCTTGATCCAATCCAAATGTCCCACGTTGCGACGTTTGAATGAAACCCTTTACTCCTAGGAAATGTCTGTAGCGTGGTGAAGTCTTTTCAGAACCGATGGCTTCATTGAACTGGCACCAATCTGGCTGGGAAGGGTGCAGCACTGACTTTCCTCCAGCTGACTACTTTATGTAAATGTGTCAAATGCGCATCCAGGATCTATCCTAGTTGAGAGGGACAACCGTAGAGTGCCAAGTGCGCACGCCATACGATGTCACAAAAAATCCTGATATTTCCGCTGAAATTAGATGAAAGCCCTCCCATCGTGGAACAGCAGCTGAAGCTCTCGTAGAAACTCAAGGGAGAGAACTACGTGAGTCGCAATTCACTATATACTTCCTTCCGGGTAAGACAGATCCTGCTTTCAAATGGCCTTCATGACATCCCGTTGATGCAGAATACTTGCCGCATCGCAAATGAACAACCTTTATCATTGACATTTCACATCATGTCATTGACGTCATTTATTGTCGGTTAACCAAGAATAAATTGTGTCAATGATACAATGTCATATGTTGGAACTGGTCGTACCAAAGATAGTCTTAAATTATAAATTTTAAATCTTCAGTTCCCGCTGTCTACGAGGCAATTGAAACTATGTTTGTCAGAAAGCTTGCTCAAGTAAAGGGTGTTTTAGATTAACGAGCAACAATTTACTCAATTGTTAACGCCTGAACCTTCGTGTTATTCAGAGCAATCATTGCGAATGAGGTTTGTTCTTGGAGTTGTCTATACTCGCCGCGGAGTTTGGCCTTCTGCTAATTTTTTTATGCAGTGTTTGGTTCAGCGGTTGCCTTGTGCGAATGCAACTTGACAGATGTAGACAAAAACACAGCTGAATGTGAAAAGAAATGCAGCAGCATGCTATGTGGCACCGGAGATTCTAATTTGGAATAAGAAGAATATCAAGTGAGTTTCTTGTCATGTGCACGGTGCATCTCTATAGCTGCCACATCAGCAATTTTCTCATAACATTTTTGAGATGTTTTTTTCATGCTAAACGAAATGTTACATAATATATATCCACATAATATATATTAATAGATATCCAAAGAATTCTAGAATTTCTTTTGGAGCATCCAGTAGAAGAACATAATGAAGTAATGAAGTATTGTTTCTACTGTTACCTACTTTTGCTGGCACTTTACTACTACTTGCAGAAGTCTCAGATTACAACTAAGTAGGGGATCTTTATAGCAGATTCAGGACGAGAATTTTGCCACCACGCCTTAGTAGGCCAGTGACCTCACCAGCGTTGTCTTTCGTTTTCGTCAAAATCTACGTCCTCGCCTCTTGCTTCGCTTCTGTTTTATAGCAGATCCATCTTGGCACGGATGGTCAATATTTTTATGCAACTACTACGATTCCGAGTGAGACGGCATTTTTGCAGCTGTATGAGGCTGTATGCCTTTTTCATGAAGAAGCGCGAAGCCTATATGGAGCCTAAGTGATTTTATACGCAGATATTCATTTTTATGTCGTTGCAGGCCAATCCCTAGCACGACACCCGATGTCCCTTCCTCAGATGATGCTCTGCGTGTGGCCCAAACTGGTCGCTCCTCTTCAGCGGCTAGTTCAGTAGGTGTGAAGTGCCAGCCGAGCAATTGTTTCCCGCACTAGCGGCGAACTCGGCCGCCCCCTTATACGACTTTATCTATGGCCCCGTCCCGTCACTACTACTAAATGTTCATCCCCGATGTGGCTAAATCGTCGGACCGAGCAATCCTTGCAGATAAGCTCGGGATTTTCCTCTTTTCCTGAGCTTCTGCAGCGAATGAGCCCAGTTTTCCCTGAATACATGTAGAAAATAAAGTCAGCTAGACATCTGTATGATTCGATGTACTACTGGTAGACTTCTCCTTAAGTGAGGTTATATCACGATTCCTATCCTTTTTCTTGCATTTCTCTTTTCCTCGACCCGCACTGTTACTGCTTTCCTTGATATAATAGTCAAAGTATTGGAGCGTACAACTCTGTTCAGTAACATCACTTCAGTTGCAGTGTAATTCTCACAAATTATCGTAGCTGTAGGGTTAGCCCACTCTTTTGTTACATTCATTCCCCAATGAATTGAGAAATGCTAATAGCAGACGCGTCACTCGCACTTGCGTTGACAACGCCTTCTATCTAAACTTCTATTTTTTCTTGTAAATTTTAGGAGCGTCACACCGACGCCTCCCCTTACACGGGCCAAAAGGCGCCTGTTTCTTTGTGTGAGGAAGGGGAACTAGGAAAGAGAAACTGTTAACGAAAATCTGACACCTTCATCGGTCTAGTAAACGAGAGCCGCTCCGCCCAGAGCAACCAAGCCTTCCACCCCTCCAGGGTCGACTAATTGGTACGAAGTCAGTGACTACTAGGATAAAACTTGCTCGTCTACCGGCAACCACAGGTATAGGCCATTGCCCACTGAAATTTCCTTCGCGACATATCGTATAGCCAGCATGCGTGACATTCCCAAAAGGGACCTTTATCCTTTATACTTTTACTGGTTACCAAGCTTTCCGCAAAAAGATTTGAAATCAAAAGATATAGGAAGCATGACCTCCAGCGGTAGAACATCCTCACACACTGAATCTGACAGTCTTTAGCAGGCAATCAATTACTAGCTGTGCCACCTGCTTACTAATAGAGCTGGCATCCGGCCGTGAAATTGGCTTTTGCCTTTTCCCTGTTTTTCGGCCGCCCGCCAGATTTTCCCGGCCACCCCTTCGCACTTGCAACTTGTGGTGCCACTCGGTTCCCCCTTTTTCCGAGCGCTTCAACTCGTGTCTCTGACGAATGAGACTAAGCGATTCTGACAGTGGTCGATGGCGCGACGACCCCGTGTCAAGAATGCTTAGCCCTTTTTGCCTCCCAACGAGGGCGAGTGCTCCTTCCAGTGCAGGGCCTTTTTAAGAACCTCCAAACCTTCTCGACGTGAGCGGGGTATCCTCATCTGTTTTAGAGGGTTGGAGAGAACGTCATTCCTGGTTCGCTACGCACAGGATTTTGAGTCCGGGAGTAACGTAGTGAACATCTGCGCAAATGCACGCATTGGCATGATGTTTCCGCAATTGTGTTGTCAACGGAGGCGAGGAAAAAGTGAGAGGGCTCATCTCACTTACCAAGATGTAGTGTAATAGAAGATAACTTCATACCCATCATCAACCATCAATTGCAAAGGTCTTCTGCTTCACTTTTACTGCTGATTCTGCCAATTATGCGTTCTGTTTTTTTTCTTCATTTTTTTCATCCCCTATAAGGAGAATGCATGGCGTGTTCCCAGAAGAGATAGTTCAACGCGATCCTTTATCGTTCTATCCTTTGCATCCTTTTTAATAACTTCTTAATAACCGCAGTTAGGTTTTGATGTTTTCTTAACAACGGTTATAACAGAAGTTGTCAAGGATTGCAAACTGAAGGATTTATTTATTTACTTATTTATTTATTTATTTATTCAATGCGTCGAGAGATGCGCCAAACATGTAAGACAACATTCTTCTTCTACGGGAATTCTTCTTCTTTCTTCTCTGTCGTGGAGGCAATTTGAATACGTATTTGACCCAAGTAATAATTTGCGATAGCCAGGCGATGAGCAAGTCAGTACTGTGCTTCCCAAACAAATCTGGGACAACTCATCGACCCCACAGAGATAGAAGCTTGTTGACCTGGGCGGGAAACCGGAACCTGGAGCCTGAAATCGAATGCACGCGACAGCCAGCGCTTCCTCCGTCTGAGCTACCACGCGCCCGTTAAAATGATTATCTGAAATAATCTGAAAAAGGCAGTTCCTACATTTTTTTCTGATCTAGCGGAACAAGCATTAATCGAAATGTTCGTAACTCTGTAACTTATAATAATATAAATAAAATGATTAATTACATCAAGAGATTGGAATAAACTACGAGGTCGCCTTATACGACCGGATTACTGTGGATAACATTTAGATGATGATTATGATATATTTTGATTAGAGGAATTATGCTTCTTAGCGTCTACCACTTGGAGTGTGGTTGATCAACGAAGATGCGTGAGTTTAGTTTAACATTTTTAAAATATTAATACATTAAAAGTTATAGCATCTCCCCGCTTCACTGATGAGCCACCGGGGAGATGCTATAATAAAAAGGTTCGTATGAAGGTAGTGGCGAAACGAACCTTAAAAAGTTTTGAGTTTAGTGATATAGAATTTAGGATTTTTAATTATTACTTTGTTTTTGATTCATTTTATATTTTAATAATTACTACACATGTTCCTGTAGCGTAATTCGAGGAGAGACCGGCTCTTACCTCGAGCCAATTCATGGGTCGGCGCACCACGTGTTCTACTCCATCGGTGCTGGTGAGCACATTCGCTTGGGAGAAGTAAAGCACTGACATGTCCACCGGCTGGTCTACGGGCCGAAAATGCATTCACCTATGTCTCTCAGAAGAAAAATGCATGGCAGTTAATTAAATGGGTTGGTCACCTTCATCTTCTTATTCTTAACTTTTAACCCATGGGTTCGACGGCAGACACTTCACTAACTGACGGGGTGATAGCCACGCGTGTCCTCCAGCCTCGTTTGTTCACATACTGACTCATTTCTAGTTAGTTGCCCTGCACTGTCTTCTTGGAGCCCTTTTAATTTGACAGCCTGAAGCGCTCGCTCTCATTAGTGGGTGCTTTCTGCAGTCGTGCGCGTACGCTGGCGCACGTATCCTTCGAAAGACGCAGAAGTTCTTCTGACTATTGAACTTCATCTATCGAACAGCACACAGGAGTAGCTCTTTCAGAGTACGGCAATAGGAAGCCGAGGAGCTAGTGTTAAAAACAGTTTTTTGATATGTTCGCTACATGTGTGCGGCGGTGACATAGCATGAGTCACGACTAAGTTCCCAAGAGGGGATCGAATCCGTTCTTCACATGACAGTTGACTCTCGAGCAACATTGTTCCCTTCAGTCCATGGGTTTGGCTAAGTTTTCCTATAAAGGTTTATTGGAGTCGTAGAAAGTGAGACGCCGAGGAGTGCGCTACGAAATTTATTTCTGGACGGCTTCATTGTGGCAGAGCACATAGCGCAGCCTAGTACGAGCCGACTGTTCCGTTCCACGTACCTCGAATAGATTCTGGTTTCGTCTAGGAGAATAAACCCTTATGTACTCTGAAACTATTTCGTGTAGGAACTCTCTGGATAAGGGCAAAGGATAAAGGACCACGTTACTGAATCCGTTTTGGGATAAGCCGCACATGCTTCTTCACGGGATGTCGTGGAGGCGATATGAATGCGCATATACTGGTTGTCATTTTACGCTAGCGGTAGTTGAGCAAATTCAACCGAAGAGAGGTCATTTTCCACATCCAGTTTTTGTCAGGTGGTACGTGTTTCGTGGCAAATTCCCCTCTACATCGAAGCACTAAATTCAACTTAAAACCTCATTTGGTATTCGCGTCTACTGGTCAAAGACTACTGCTTTGTTCTCCTATGAAACTCCAGGTAAACAGCATTTACACCACTATTCAGATAAATTTCACAACATCCGGACGAATACACATCAAAATCTCTTGATAAAATAGCAACTTTTTGTTCTCCCATGCCTTGAAAAAAGCACAAAGAACAAGTTTTTTACAGCCATTTAGACAGTGCTTGCAAGTTTTTAGTAGTCTTTTAGTAGATAAAAAAGTTTTTAGCTTGGTCTGTACAGCCACTAATCCCCTAGTCGATGTGGAAGCCAATGTCTTATCCTTTTCGGATACCAAATCACTTAGTAGGTATATACTGAATATCTGAAAATATTCGAAGCTTTATTGTTCTGAAATCGAACTGAACGTATTAAAAATTATTTTACCCGCAAATTGGTCGCTTTCTGCTACTTACACATTGTGCACGCATGTCGGATGTAGAATGTAGAACAACAGGCCACAAAGTAATAAATAATGATGGAAAGAGAGGAAGTACTGGAAGGATGCAAACAGTAAAACATTTGAAAAGTTGTCCTATCATAACCTATTCATCGTACTTCGTTGGCGACCACAGTGCTGGTGAAAATATAGAAAACTTGAAACCGTTGGTTTCTAAAGTGCAACAGGCAGCACAAACGAAGACTTTTGAGCGACTACGTCTAAGTTAAATTTCAAATAAACGTTGGCGTGTTGGACGTAGGGGTTCGCACCCCTTTATGCAATTGGATGATAGTTTGAATAGCTGTGCACCTTTATTGAACTTTATCTTAAATATTGGTTCTATGTCTAATTTTGCCTTAAAATGGCTGCTTAAATGCTCCCTTGTCCAGGAAGGGATTAGAGTTTCTTCAAAAAAGGGTCAATATTTTAATGCTTCATTTTAATATAGGCGCATGTAGCGTAGTTGGTGGGGTGGCGGCTGTATCGTGCACACATGCCAGGTTCCTGGTTCGGTTTTCCCGCCCGGGCCAACCAAGCCTTCCATCCCTTCTGGGTCGGTGAATTGGTACCGGGATTGCCTGGGAAAGATTAGCGTTAGCTCGTTCATCGGCTGCATACATTGCATCCGATCGAAAATCTTCGGATAATTGGATGATTTGTGGATATCGGCAATTTTGCGGATCCTGAATTTTTGAATGATTCCGATAAGGGCGATTTCGTGGGCACCGGATTTTCGGATGATTAAGATCACGATATCCGAATCGGATATTTGAAAATGATTCAATCGGATCCAAAGTATAATCAGCTGGCCACCTCAACTCATTGTATGCCTAACTACGCATTCAAACTTCCTCCACGACATCCCGCAGAAGTAGAATGCATGGCACATCCTAAAAGGGGTTGACTAACGCCGTTCTTCATCCTTTGTCCTTTTAATATATATGAAATGAAATGCAATGGAATTCGCCTCACATAGTTTTCACTGCTTTGCTGCTCCACGGGCGTATTTATGACATGTACAGGTTGAAGGAAAATAACACCTCTAACAAGACATGCCTGGCAGGACAGGGCATAAAAACTTATGTTTGTCATCAAATTCAGACATTCTGCGGTGAAGAAAGAAAAAGACAATATTTATAATGGTCGTGGTGTAAATTGTTGAAGAAAATTGGTTTGTTAAATTAAAAAATTGGTTTGTTGTTCTCACGACTAATTAGACAATTTTAAGGGCCACTGCAAGCGGCTACTTTTTACAACTGCAGCGAATCGAATCATTTCGAAGGCTTCTTGTAATTCCGATCGATTTCTCGGAAAAAAGCATCTTCCGCTGCAATCAAGAGTTTTTTGCCTGCGTCCGATGTTTTAGGAAGAGTCTCTGACCTTTTAAATTGACATGCCTTGACACTCGTTGCCTCGGCAGTCCGCTTGAGTTCTATGCCAGTTTGTCTTCGTTGTCAAATAAGAAGTCGCCTA
Source organism: Heligmosomoides polygyrus polygyrus (assembly GCA_947396885.1). Lineage (NCBI taxonomy): Eukaryota > Metazoa > Nematoda > Chromadorea > Rhabditida > Heligmosomidae > Heligmosomoides > Heligmosomoides polygyrus. Next base: position 69,660,124 of record OX377204.1, on the reverse strand, counting down.
CCCCTTCTCACTACATTCATCTTAGATGGTCCCATTCTTCAAGACAACCGCAATAATTCATGGTTTTTGTTTTGTTGGATAAGTTAGTGAGTGAGGGGGGGGGGGGATTAGCACCTAAGAGCATCTAGTCGAGTTGGCGTCCCCAAAAATTTCGGTTTTGAGTGTCGCACCCATCGTGATGGAAATCTGGCAAATTTGGTGTGGGAACTCCTGGCCTTAGCTTTTCTTGGTAGTCCGGCTAACGGCGGCGAAGTTTCGGGTTGAAAGCACCCCGACTGGAGGTCGTGGACGGAGCCAGTCGCCTGTTCGCTGCTACGGCGGTGTGGTTGGCTTCGAGCTTCACGTCGCTTTTTCGCCGGTGACGGCCGCGAGTGCCGCCGCGGCAGGACCATGATGACCGCGTCCGCCCGTCAGGTGTCGGCCGACAATTTACCGAACCGCGGTTCTTTGTCGAAGATGCGGTGGACGATAGCGGCTAATGGCGCCATCACACACGCCACGGGCGCCTTGAGGGCCACTGCTGTCGCTGCCACCGCGGTCACACCGTGTGGACTCCACGTCCCCCGGAAATCCCGTCCGCATCCAGGGTGACTCGACACACACTACTGTACTCTAAAATGCTTTCTCAAATCTCATTCAGACCTTTCGAAGCAATTTTTAGACTCACTTGATGAATTACTTGAAGGATTCGTCTGGTCGTGTGGGTTACAGTATTGCTCTCATACATTTCGTTGTCTCGTATTCGTCATTCAAGATGTTGCTGCAATCTGAATTTATTGGGATTGACTAGAGGCTTGGTTCATTTTCAACTGATGGTCACTTGGATCACCCATGCGACGATCACCCCTCTTGGGAGCTCCCCCTCGATCGCTGAGTTCATCGTGGCCCTTTCCAATCGTTTGGCGGTTACCTTTTCTCCCCACGGTGAGACCAGCTGATCGGCATTTAGCCTTCAGGGGCCAGATTCATCAACCGCTTACTGGCAGGTAACGGTGAAAAGTACCGCCAAACCTCTGATATGGCATACATCAGCTTCAGTTTTGATGGTACTTTTCACCGTTGCCGGCCGGCCGGCCGATAAACGGTTGACGAATCTGGCTCCTGGTGAAGAGATGGTCTTCTCGTGTCGAAGCTGAGAAGTCGGCTTTTTTCAATGATATACTCACAAAGACATCGTTCTAGCGTTCTGTTTGTGCTCTTTAGCACCATTGTTGTGGCAACAGTGTCGGCCCACGTCTTTAGAATAGAACAAGATAAACTTTAGGTGCTCCAGATTTTCAGTAAAACTTTTCGCGCTACAGGCTGTGAAGGAAAATAGGAAATGCAGCGACTATTCACATCCTTTCCAACTCGAAAAATTGGCATAGAATATAGAACAGAAACTACCCTTTTTACAATGCTTTGATATTAGGTCGTTACCTGAGTTCTGTCGTTTTTTGACCTCTAACTTCAAATGTAAGTATCTCGGCTCGAACATAACTTTATTAGGCGAAATAAGAACCGTTACAATTTACACATCTTTGCCAACGGGATACTAATTTATTTATTGCGGTAGCAAAGAACTCCGGAGATCTAGAAGCCATGAATTCTTCGCGAACAGATTCGCCTTTCGAGCTGGCCGTTTACAAGTATCGTCAGCGCTCCTTCTACGCAACAAAAACGACCCGTTTCTGAAGCGAATTGTGACTTGTGACAAAAAACGAATTGTCTACGCCAATCGACGAAGGGCTCAATGGTTGGATATTGGCGAAGTACCTAAACACTGTCCAAAGCCGAGTATACACCAGGAAAAGGTGATGGTGACCGTTTGGTGGTGTGCCAGCGGTTTAATCCACCATAAGCGTTCTCAAACCTGATGAAACAATCACGACGGAAAAGTACTGTCGGAAGCTGGACGAGGTGCACAAGAAGCTCCAGTAAATCTACCCAGCGCTGGTCTACAGAATGGGATCGATACTTTTACTATACGACAACGCTAGGCTGCACGTATCGATGATCACCAGGCGGAAGCTCCATTCTTTGGGATACGAAACACTCGGCCATCCACCCTATTCGCCCGACCTATCGTCTACAGATTACCATTTTCTCAAACATCCCGACGTCTTCCTTCGCGGAAAATACTTTTCGCGACATGATGCAGAATATGCTCTCGAAGAATTCATCGCTTCCAGATCTTCGGATTTCTGTGCTACTAAAAAAACTAGTATCTCGTTGGCAAAGAAGACGTGGAGATTGTAATGCCTCTTATCTCGACTAAGAAAGTTATGTTTGGGCCGAAATATTTACATTTGAAGTTAGAGATCAAAAGCGGCAGAACTTAGGTAACGGCCTAATAGTTTAGGTTGTTTACGTGTACCTGCCAAGAAATTTGTACACTGTTTCTGCAGTAACGGAAACCTCATATTCTGCCTGCACTGAGGTATTACGATCCTAAAGAGCAAAGTGTGAAAAAACATTACGAAAACCTGCGACACTTCAAGAATGAGCTTTCACCTCGCCTAGTGTAACCCTATGATAGGATTTAGAATAAAGTAGGGCGTTAATCAATCACTTTTAGGATGCGCCATGCCTTCCATTTCTACGGGATGTCATGGGGCAATTTGAATGTGCATTTGGCCTGTTCAGTGACTTGCAGTGGCCAGGCAATGGATAATTTAGTGTTTTGACCTGCCCAACCTTGTCTGGTACTAACTCACAGATAGTGGAGGGATAGAGTGCTGGTCTGAGCGGGAAATCTAGACCAGAAGCTTGGAATCGAGTGCACACGATAGCCGGCGCCTCCTCCGACTGCGCTACCACGCGCCCGTTTAATACACTTCAATAGCGTCAATGTGATTTACTCTATGTTTTGCAGTACAATATTGCACTAATGTTTGCCAGTGAATTTCCCGAAGTTATGAAGAAAGCCGTATGTAGTGCAAACGGAGCAACCGTCGGGTTCCATCAAACTTCGATTCGGCTTTTTGTTCCTGCCCCACATAAGCATTCTAAGCCTTCGCGGTCAGCAAATTGCGACCATTCTGATCTAGGAACGGCAGAACCTCGTTTTATCAATTATTTGGCAGCACTATGCATTGGCCAAATGGCCTTGACGATAGAGAGTAGGTGAAGAGATATTAAGATCATATTGTCTGTCCCAGATATTAGGATAAATTTTCTAGTTAGCATAGCAGTCTTCTTCACAACCACTATCATAAACACAACTATATTTTAAGAATTTTGTTGTATCATTTTGTTATATCGAAGTGCTGGTCCTAGAACTACATCAAACCAAGAACTACGCCAAGCCAAGAACTATGCCCAATTTCGTCATCATCTATACTGTCAACAGTGATTGGTGTACAAATGTAATGTAATGTAAAAGAGAGAGCGGCTCATTCCACCAAGGCACTGATTAATGACCGCTTCTATCTGTCTACCCGTTATGACGAAAACGCTCACGTTTGGTGGATTAGAACTCATTTTGCCATCGCAGAGTGTTCGAGTTGCGCCATTTCAGTCATTTCTTTGAGTCATTTCTTTGAACTTCAAGGTTGGTAGATGATGACAAAAACCAGCATTTCTAGAATGTCCTCCAGATTCTGGTTATACGAAGTGCTATGGAGTTCGGGACCGGCCGATCGCCAGCATCATGGTTTGATTCCTCCCACCCAAATCCTCTGCCACCCAAGCGAATCCGCTGGAACTACGTGTTTTAGATGTCGGACGAACTAAATCTGTCCTTATTTGGAAGAGACTGGCACCTTCTACTTATTTCGCCACTTGTACTCATCGAAGTTCTTACTACTTTAATCACGCAACATGTCCTACTTTCTATATTGTAGCTGCAAGTATTCTTTACTTATTACAACTCTACGTCACCCGGAGCAATACGCTTGACCATACCACTAGGTCTTACTTGCTCCATGGTGGCCAACTGGTGCCGCATCGTGCTAGAATGGCGGCGAGTGCGCGTTCGAATCCTGTCCCGCGCGAAAGTTTTTTCCAACACAGCAGCTCTGTAACATTTTGCAGCCTCTGCTCTACTCTTATTTCTAAGAATGCAAACATAGTTATTAGGCTTACGTCTGGTGCTTTAGCTTAGATCTTTTCGGCAAGGAAATAGCATATCGTTTGATCTTTACCCTTCGGAACCAAGATGCTACTCGTTAAACCTCCAGGATATGTTTGTTAATTCCCACCATCTTGGATCTCTTTTGCAGTTCTTGGGCACGCTTCCGCATAACGTGAATCAGCTCGTCAATGGAACCCGATGAAGTAGCAGCAGTTTGGGAGAATGTTTTTTCGGCGATGAGAATAGGCTGTGAGGTAAGGGCATCAGAGGAAAATGTGCGTGCAATGACAAGGAAACGGCAAAAACGGACAGCAAGGCGGAGTAACTCGGGGCTGAGCCGACGATTACTGGATTCACGTCCTTTAACTCGATTCACGACCGTGGAGCGAGCGTGGCGATTGTTCCAAAACAACCGGCGTCGGACACCTAGCCGGCTGGCTTCCGTCCGTCGGAGGAGCCAGAGATTCTCCGCGTTTCGCTTCTTCTCCACACTCACACAACGCTTCATTGTGATTGATTCGGCTGTTCTTTCCGGATTTCCGCCGACGACGACCCGTCCGCGCCGTCGTCGCCGTCGCTGGCGGACGGAGGGACCACGACCAGCGGCCGACATCACAAGACGTGCTCCAATTAGCCATCCACAATCTGTCCTTCCGTCGACAAGGGCGTTCGTCCTTCTTGTGTGGCGTCTTAAAAGTTTCGGGCGCTAGTGTTCGAAGTGCGACCGAGAGAATCTCATCAGACGCTAATTACGAGCGCATTTGTCTAAATTGCCGGAAGGGCTTTCGCGGATTTTCGCAGAGGTTTCTTCTGTTAGAAATCTCCCTACTTAGCCGAACTTGGAGCGCAGTTCCCTCGAGATTTAGGCAACGCTTCTCGAGTGTTTCGCTCGAAGCAGTTCTACTTTTAGAGTTTCCTAACACAAGGGACTTCCCATATGCCATTAGACACGTCTCGTTTTCTTTTAAATCTATAAATTACTCTATTAATCCAACGATATGCACTGACTGCTTTGACATTCAACGTCTGTGTCCTGGAATTCACAACAAGCTCAATCGTCCTAATCCCTGTTCGGTTCTTTCTCATGGCCTAATACCTTACATTTTCCATCTTCTTCCTTCCATGGTATTGAGCTCTTCCGCTTCTTTCTTCGCCCTCGAGTTAGGAAATATCATCTCCATATAAGTGGCCCTTCAAAAATGCTAAGCAGCCTAATGGTAAGTCTCTTTATGCGTGCTCATGGTGCAGTAGGAGGCGCTGGCTATCGCTGGTATTCCGGATCGATTTTGTTCGGTTGCCTCCCAGGCTGATGCGTTTGTGGCAGATCTGCCTGGAAGGGATCATATTCACTTGCTCGCTAATCTTCTGTGCTATCTCACAGCTTTGTTGAAGTGCTCGCAATCCTAATTTTTTGAAATGTTGACAATGTCATGCGAAATTGGAATGAATGGCGCAAAAAGCGGACTGATTAGCGCACTTCTTTACCCTAAAGCATTGTGCATTCAATAGTTACCATAGCTCGTAGGAAAAGTGAAGAGGAGAGACTGACTGACAGTCTTATGTATGTAGATGTGTGTATATAGGGGCGAATGTGAGCGCGACCGGAGGAGGCGGCGCCGGCTCTCCACTGCACCACGAAGTTTCTTGGTTTGAGTTCGGCGAGGTCCAAAGAAACCTTGCGCGCTTCCGGTGTCATCGATTTGGTACCAGAATTGTGCGAAGAGCATAAAGTGCTGTATTACCCATTGGATGGAGAATGTATAGGACAGATAAGCTGTGAAATTATCTCCTTGATATCCTGTTGAATTGTGTTTTCATGAGAAGTAGGAAAACTTGTAGACGTAGAATAAATTTGGGATACGCCGCGCTCTTGTTTATCAGCGTATACATTGAAGTTATAGGAGGTATGGTAACCTGCTCACAAGCCACGTTTTCTCCATTCGCAAAAGATTTTCTAGCCCTGATCTCCGGCATGGCCTGAAACCCAACCCACAAGCGAGTTTGAAGCGATTGAGAGACGACAAACTGACGTCAATATCAGGGACAAGGTCGCAACGTTCAGTGGGCCGTTGGGAGCTTGAATCTGCATGTTTGGTCTCACTTCTGTTTTCTTCTGTCTCCTGCTTCCTACTCCGCGAAGATCATTGAGCTCCGGATGAACACCTTAGGGGTTTTGGTGTTTTCTGACCCTTCTTGTGGAGGCAACAGACGTTAATTGCTGAAGTCCAGCGGTCGTTTCTAAAGAGTTTCGCGGCTGTGCACCACTAGACCGTTTGCGAGTCTGTGTGATCCAGAGACAGCTTATCTCGTGATGAATTCGCAGTTCGGCTTATCCAGGATCATGACGTTTCCAGACAAGACATATTTGTAAGAGGCGTCCGTAATGTTCTGAGATACAGGAGAGGATGAACATAGCAGCAACAAGCAATTTTCATTAGCGCGGATTATTTCGCGAAATCCCTTGGAAAGCTACAGATGGCTCAAGCAGCTAAAACCAGCAGTCTGGCCGTCACGCAATTTCGAGCTCGAAAAATTCCAACAGATCTTTTGCCTTCATTTCTTTGTTTTTTAAGGCTGAGTGATTTTTCTTCCACTCGGGCGCCTTTATTCTAATTCCACTCAAGTTTATACCTCGAAAATCTCAAGTCGTTAGATCTATGATGCCTCTTGCCTAGAAAAAATCAGTAAAGCAATCAACCAGGCGTTCATTCCTTTACACTTCACATTGATCGAAATTAAGTTGCAGAGAAGATAACATATGAAAGCAACATAGGTTCGGATGAAAATCACAGAATCTTGGAGCTTAGTTCGGGTTCTGCGACGGCGAACTGGACTTTCCTGCAACAAAAACTCCGCGATGGTCTTTGTTGAGAAGTGTGATCCGTTTCTTGCACTCCATTCGCTGCCCTTTCGTAGTGGCGCATTTTAAAAAGAAACCATCGGCCACGTCGCCGTTCCGTAGACTCATTCGAGCTGCTTTGCTGCAGTAGTCTCAAACAAAAGCGGTGCAGAAAAACCGTTGCGCAGCTTGCATCAGATGGAAAAAAATCGCGTGATTGCTTTGGCGAAAAAAAAATCAGACGGAAGCAGGGAGCACGTCGATGTGGACAGCTTTTTTCATACTTGTCTAAAGCAGGAATGCTATCACCTCTTGGATTTAGCCTCAGTGAGTGTAGGAGTAAGAGCATGATCTCGAACAGCCTCTCTGTTTCATAAATCCTAGGATTTGATGTCTTCGACTTGTTTTTTATTATGTGGCGTAAGAAGGCAAAAAGAGAGCGGATAGTGTTCTCTATTAACACTTTTGAAAACTCAAGCTTCCCCAGAATAAACAAAAGGAAAGAAAGAAAAAAATCAGAACTCAGTAATTGTAATGGAGCTACTGTATTTAAGAAGAACGTATCTTTAAATTAATCCAAGGAATTTAAAACCGCAGAACTCGCCTCGCATCTATTTACTACAGTGTCGTGTTGTAGTTCGAAGTAAAGCGCTCGCCACGAGTCGTCTCACCTTTGGTTGCGCCGCGCATCCCGCTTACGCTTGGTGCCAGAGCAACAGAATAGTTTGTTCTTCTCAGAGAAGTCTTATGCCAATTCGGCGACCGAAGAGCGATGTGAGGTCAGATTATTCTGGGAGCGAACCGAACCTTATAATTTTGAGAATGAAGAATTTGTTGAGAATGAGACCCTGATTGAACCACAGTGCTATTTGGAAATCTGAAGCCTTATCAGCCTGCCACATACCTACTCGAAGCTTCAACTTGACTACAGGCTTGGAGCTGGAATTGGGTACCGTAGCGGTGAGGCTACTGTAAGCGCGTCATGATAAATAGGCGATGATTAATTGGTTGTTTATACTGGATCGCACATTCGAGTCAGAGCAGAATGATGGACGAGCCGAGCTCGCACATCCGTTCATTACACACCTCCTCGACTGATTGCCGTCTGATTGCTGTCGGTTCAATGGTTCCGATCGATGATATCCACGTGTTGGACATCTCGGCCGCCGATATTGATTGATTAATCGAGATTGATCGATTCCCGTCAATCATTCGTTACACTCTGCCCTGTGGTGCCCGTTTCGAAGCGTAGAGCTGTGGATGATTCAGAGACGCTGTGAAGGCCTTCAACAGACATCCGCACTGCTCTAGGGGTATCAATTCGAACAGCAGACGTTTTTGCTATTTCAACAAAGAATACCGCTATTTACAACAATCACTGCAGAAATGGCGGGACAAGAAGAAGGGGTTTCAACCTGCATTGCGTCCACATCTGATAGTCTCATCCTAGCCAAAACAAGCACAGATACTCACCCATAGATACATGTAGCGTACATGTAAGTGTCGTGCTCGATGTCTTAGTTTTAAATGTTTTGAACAAATTTGGCGGATTTTGCAAAGGAAAACGTGGGAAGACATCCCTCGCTAGCATTGCACAAATAGCTCTGGCTTTTTGTGAATTGTCATATTTCTGACAAGGAGAGCCTCCAAACAGGCGTGAGCTTTTGCGTCGCAATTTTTACAGGATGTAGGGTCCAGTGTGGGGAGTCCAAAACCAGTTATTTTTTTTCGAAATGCTCTTCTGTAGTCGAAGAAAGGCGTGTGGTCGCGTGAGCGCGAACTTCAAGACGCCCTGCTGCCACCCAGCTCAATGTGGTTGGTTGGCGTGTGGGATGGACTTCCCTTATCGACAAGATCTAAATCGACTATGTATTTGACGATTGCTGATGGTGAGTTTAAGATCACATCGGAAGTCTCCCTTTTACCAGCTTTCAGCAAGGAAAAACGAATAAAGTTAAAAAGGTGTGATGGCGGTAATTCATCCCTATTTTGGATGTGCACGCATTCTACTTCTACTGGATGTCCTCCTGTAAACATCAAGGTACATTTGGTCGATGTAGTGACTAGTGGTGGCTAGCCAATGGGCAATTCAATGTTCTATCGAAGAAATATAGAAGACGTTAATGTGTGGGTGCGGATCGAATCCCTAATGTATTTCACATTTCTATTTTGCCTAAAGTGGCGATATAGAAGCTATAAATATAAATATAAATCAGCCATATGTATATTATCTAAATATTTCTGTGTTTTGTTGCGATAAAGGTTCTTTCCCCAAGCGGGACTCGAACCCGCCCTGCTTTCCGGGCAAGATGCTGGCCCATTACACCACTAGTGCAGTTTGATTGTACACTAAATTCTATACATAAATATCCGCATTGAAACTCAGAGGATTTCTGTCTACGATCATCATCTCTTACCTCCCACCGCATGGAAATAGGTAAACATTGCAATTTTCGGACCTGTTCTTTGCAGCTTTTTTTGCATATGGTATAACCAGGTTTTGGAATTTCCTGCTCAAAATCGGTACCCTTGTGGGTGTTGGATTCATGTACTTTATATGTTTCTAAATATATTTGTGGTAAGAATTTTTATGTAAATTATGTTCTTTCTCGCCCTGCGCTGTCAGCAGGATGCTTGATTTCGGATGGATTTGATTGCGAGTTCGGCTCACTTCCACGCCAGCTAAACATCCGTACTTTAGTGGTCGGCGAACTGATACTAGATCTGTTTGCTAGGAGGCAATAACCTGACTTTTCCATTGGCCACTACCATACATCCTAGGCGTTCAAGCTGCCTCCGCAACATGCTTAGAGGTACAATGCATGGCGCACTCCATGGAAGTTGGTGAACGCGAGTGTTGGCATTTTTGTTGTAACCAGCACCGATGTTGTTGGAGTGAACGTGCAAGACACGGAGTTAATGCGACACTCGCTCATGGCAGTTCTTTGCCTGGCCTAAACACATGAATAAACCATTGGGGCTTTATCCTAATTGTTGACGATAGGGTGTACAACCTCCTTCCCCGAAGAGCTTTTTTAATCGGCGAATATGCGTGATAATGCTATCATAGATGCCTTCATAACGAGGAGATTGCGAGACATTGAGCTTCTAAGGATGGAGGAATAAATTTGATACCAAAAATGTACTGAAGGAAAACCAGCTCCTCTAGTGGACTCCTTTTTATCAGCAAGCCCTCTCTGTAGTGATTTCACCTCCACGGATAAGCGTTGTTCCCCTGCTTGATCTGTTCTCCGTTTTCAATGAAATCCTTCAGAGTTATTACAACGGCTTTCCCAGAGGAATGCAAGAGCAGTTAAAGAGGCTTTCCATGAAGGGAGGATTAAGCGAAGCGAGCGAATGAGTTAATCTAATAAATATTAATGAAGATCAACGGCCCGAAGGCAATCGCAGAGTCAAGTGGCTGGCTTAGTCGGCCGACAACATGTGGGAAAAGCCCCGAATCTGGGACGCTTTTCTCGCGCTCGACTTAGCATCACGTTGTCGGCTTCAGCTGCGGCGTGACGTCTTCGTCTGGGCGTTAATCCTTCGCATTTTTCTGAAGGAGCCGTTTTCCTACATACATTTTCCTACACTCTATAGCCACTTGTTGCTTTTATTGGGGTAACTCTACCACTAATTCATATATTCACGTCATATTCAAATGCGCGTTCTGATCAATATGACGAATAGAACTGAAGCGCGAAACTAGACAATCCCGAATGATTAATTTCTTATTTTTTATTCCATTGCGACCACAAAGTATTGCAGTTTATAAAATTAGTCTCGACTAAGGCCAAGTATTTGACTCTGTAATTTGAATTAAGGTTAGAGGATGAAAGACGATGCTAGTCAAGCCTTTCGTGAGGTACGCCACAATTTCTGCTTCACGGGACGTCGTGGAGGCAATTTAAATGAATGACTACTTTAACTAGACGATGAATTGTTTAGTGCTCTCCCTCCCACATAAGTGTTGGCAGCTGTTCTCCGGCACCGAAGGTATGAAAGGCTTGGTTGCTCTGGTCGGGACACGAACCATGAAGCGCGCTTCAGGGTACACAGCCGGTGCCTTTACCTACTGGTCAACTCATCGCTCTATGCTAATTTTCCCGCCCGATCTAACGTTTAAGTGCCACTTCGCTCGAGCCTTATCCTTGTATGATGCAAAGCTATACAATAATAATTTACGACTGCGGTTTTGAACCCCTTTTACGTATTTCAGTGCCATTAATTTTCCCCCCTTAAGCAGTGGTATACATATATGGCGCAGTCGGCAGAAGACGCCAGCTTAGTGCGCACCATGTATCGATTTCATATTCGGTTTAAATATGGATGATTTTATTTAAATTAAAAAACTAATTTAATAAAATTAAAATACCAAACAAAAGTAATAACAAATTAATTAGAAGAGATATTTATTTAACTGATGAGCCTCGCGTATCTCTTCTTTATAAAATACTCGTCTTAAGTTAAGAGGCGAAACGAGTATTTTATAAATTAAAGTTCTTCCTTATTTACTCCCAGGTCAGTCATACCCTCCATCCCTCCGACTTCGGTCACTTACTATCAGACTGAAGTACAAAAGGGTGAAACCTCACCTATTGGTTGGTCAGGACAAATTTTCGCAAATATGCTATAAACACACTCAAAGTTTCCGTTTTATACATTATATGACAAAACTAGAGTTCGGATCTTTCTCCAAACAGGACTGCTCTTTATCGTCAGCTCTTTTACATTTTTTTTATCGCGAACGTTTGTTTAAGGCGAGCGTGAAGGCTGAAGTCAGTTGCGTTGTTTGCTGTTCGCTTGAAGTTCAGAAGATCATGCCATAGAGATGATTATTTTGATGATATCAACTGAGTAGGCTACTTCTCTGTATTTTTATGTGATTTCGCGTCTCCTGAAAATATCCATCCGTCCCTGAAAATGAAGCTGTTGTCCGTGTTTTTGCATGAGGCGGTCGTTCTTAATTGTTATGCATCCAACTTCTCTTAGGGTAGGCTGTCTGCCGTCGCTGTGTCTGTCGCGTTGCATAACATAACATAACGTTCCCCTAATTCACTTCCTTCATAAAATGTTTTTTGAACTCATTACGGCACATGGCCTTTGAATGGATTAGGTGAAAAAGGAGCAATGCGCCAACGTCGGACAACGCCGTTCAGCTGCCTAGCGTCGTGACTGTTGCTGTACTTAGCCCATATATACCACCTCCACTTTAAAAATGATACTTCAATTTTAAACCTGACACCTTTTCGTCAAAAATAAGCGGCTCACGCGGAGATGGGCATCATTGGGAGATTATGGTCCACTTGACAGCCATAACCAAGCACAGCATCATTCGAATACATGACAGCCAATCAGAACACTTGTCGTACAAGCTCCTTCTCTGAATGGAAAGCCCATTTGGTGCGATCTGACTGGCTGGAGCGCTCCCAACGCCCATTGCTAAGCATCCTCGCGACATGTACATATAAACGTATATAAAGGCTTTTTATAACAAAGGAAAATTTGCTTTATGAAAATGTATGTGAAAAAGTGCCTGTGGGTCTTAAGAAGAAAAATGTACACTTTTCAAATTTTCAAAATTTTTTCGTAAGAGACATTGTCTTATGTGCGTTATGAAGTGCTCTCATATGAAGGATTGCTCCTGTGAAGAGGATGTGCCGTGCACTCGTCCAGGAGATTAAGTATTTATTTAGTAGCAGTTTTATTAACCTGAAGTAGAATAGTGGTGTGTCTCTTCCATTGTGATCGCATCCGAGTTTTCATTTAGATCTGTACACCTGCAGAAAATAAATCATTTCAATAAACAATGAGACGTACAAAACGAGTGCGCAGCGTAGTCTCACCTTCCCTATAACACATCAGCAAGTTCATTGTTCTTCAGCACGTCAGGATCAGGATAAACACAAAAATGTTGTTTGAGGCCAAAGACAAAAATTAGTATGTTTATTCAAACAAAGTAGCTGTTTTTCTTAAGCTAGCTGCAAGCATGACTTCTTAGTAAACATTTTCTTTTAAAGGGATAATTTGTTACTTGATGAGGCAATGTCTGTTTAAACTTTAGATGCGTATGATTTGCCCTGCAAAATGTTCACTTATTTCTGATGGTGCCCGGATTCAATTTAGAATGTGTCCAATGTAAAATGAAAGATGTTCAGTTCAAAGCAAACATTGCATACAAGCTATCAAGTGAGCATCCTCTTCTTTCACTCCTGTCGCTATCATTCTGGAGTCGTGAGTTGGACACATATCTTGATATTATACAATCACTACTGGTTTCTGATGTTGTCGTGCTTAACTCCACTCAAGGATGAACTGCAGTTGAATCTATGGGATGGGAAGTCATTTTGCCCCTTCTTGACCCCTCTCGCCTCAGAAGTCCTCCAATCGTCTTGCATTTACACTGTCGTATCGACGACGTTCTGCCGAGTTGTTCGCGAGTATTGTTGTTCTACCGTTTCCAGGAGCTTATTGAATCAGGCACAAACAATCGCATTAGGCGCCTTGGGTGTTTGAGTGTGAGCGGCGTGTGCGAGCGAGAGCGTCCAAATGGCTTACGGCGGCGCAGCAGCTACATAGTATGCAATGTTCATTGGTTTTCTACTTATTTCGACGAAACTCTGTGCGGCGTTTCTGAACGAGATGGCGATCACCGACGCCGGCGGCTCGCATTTCAAGGGTAAACTCTTCCCACTTCTGAATCGATCATGCATCCATTCTTTTCCAGATTTCGTACCTATTTCAATTTTTAAAAGAAAGATGTCTGACTACTCCTCCTAATTCATGTTTTTGCTTGTAGCATAGTGATTTTCTATCTCGAAGAAGAACTAGTTTTTTGTGAAGGGATCAACAGTCGGTATAAACCGTAGTGTTAAATGTAATCAGAAAAAAGCTAAGTTTAAAGCAAGTTATTGTAGGATCTTTGCATGTTCTTTCACTAACAGTGGAAAGGCTACGACAACGAAAAGTCACTGTGTTCACCTCGAAGCTGCTACTGAATGGCTTCTCGCACAGATGTTGCGACAAACGTCGGGATGGCGACGATTGTTAGATGGAGCGAGCTCCGAGCTATTGAACGGGGAGAGAGGAGTGGAGCTTTCAGCGGCCATTTCTGCGAGATGCTCCACAATTCCGCGTCCTCGTCACCGTTTGAAACCTGCTTTGCACCAACCGATTATCACAGTTTAAGGGGAAACTACGACTGAGGCGGGTAGGGCGCTTCTTGCGCAACACATCGGTTGCTTTCGCATAGGAGTCGTCCTATGTGTGCATTGGCGCTGATGCGCTGATTCCCCTTCGGCAACTCCAAAACGGAATATCCTGGGAAGTTCCGGACGCACCACCATCACTTTTGACTGTCGCTTTACCCAAGCATGTAGCATTCGGACATCCAACCGAATACGTCTACGTTCCCTGTTGCTACCGTCGGTCTTCCATCGGTTTCCTTCTGAATTGGTGCCCTTTTGAAAGACAATAGTTCGAGCTTGATGGTGACCTATTAGAAACAGAAGTTTGTTTTACAACAGTTATCCTACCTTTGCGACTTTTACTTCTAGCAACTCTTTGAATCTAACAGAAATAAACATAATATTGAACGTGGAAAATTTACACACCCCTTCAGCAGTTTACTTCTTAATCATCACCGCGACGGCGACAGTGTGTTACAACGGTCAGGCCTACATACAACACTGCTTCGGAATTTCCTCTCTTCAGTACCGTTCACTGGAAAAATAAGGTGCTCTGCTTTTGTAAGGGGCTTGAGAGGCAGATTGCCCTATCGATATTATTATCTTAGGTTGTCCCATAAGTCTTCGCCGTTTTTTCAACGATTCACTGAAGATTTCGCCGGCGGTCTCCTGCATACCGCTGCATAGCTTTCGAAAGAGAATGATTCGCTCTACCAGAACATGTATTGCATTTCTTTTTTCATCATGAATTTTGTCAATTTTTAGGTAGTTGAAGTGAAAAGTGAAAAAGGGAAAAACTAGCCATTCGCGCACTTGTTCTCTCCGCTTAGGTTTGTAATTTTTTGCGCAGTTTCTATAGCACTTGGAAGACAATGTTCTGTACTACAAGTATATCTAGTATAGTCAAGTATATCATTCATTTATGATGGCTGTGCTTCTCCATATTTGTTGAATTTCTTTTGAGTTTTTTACATCTTTTGTTTTCGCATAATTGCTGTGTCCGTAGATAGACCATTTCATGCGCACTAAATTGTGCAAATAAATAAATAAATATCTGTTAGTGCTATTTGCTCATTTGTCCTTTATTGATTTTTAGGCCATCAACTTAGTACGTCCGAAGGAGGATGGTTATTTTTGCCGACAGGTCCTGCTCTGTGGTTGGAATTTTTGTGTTTTTGTTATATGTCATTCGAAAGAGAATGTCTTGCTCTATAAGAATATGTGTCGCGTTTATTGATTTCTTTTGAATATCAACAAAATTCCAAAAAGGGAAAAATCATCCTCACCAACAACTCCCTCCCCTTCTTCAGTTGTTGATATTTGACAGAAATCAGCGTGAGCAAATAAACGCGACACAAGTTCTTACTGAGCAGGACATCTTCTTCCAAACGACATATAAAACCACAGTGTAACGTTGAAGCATGAAGCACACGTTTAATAGCTCAGTTTTTCACTGGAGTATTTTCCGTATTTTTTTGTACTAAATCTTACTATTCCTTCACATGAAAACTATAAGAGAAAGAGGCAAAATTATCATCAGGGGTAACGAGTATCAAACATCAAAAATCACAGCTTTAGGTCTCCTTACATTTCTTCGCTGATTCCTTTCATCTGTAGACTATTCAAACCTCTCTGTTAGTGCCTAATTTCGCCTGAACAATCGCTCATGTAAAGGGAATCAAAATAACTTCTACCGGAATTTCAATGGTGACGGAAACCGTGAAGAGCAAACATTATTCAGCTAGATAGAGTAATATTCACGCTTACTATCAGTTAGTGTCTGTAATTTCGAGATAAGAAAGAAAAGAAAGAGAAAAGAAAAACACATAAGATGGATTTTTCGCTTGAAAAGTGCTGGAGAAGAACCATGTGAACAATATAGCCAACGAATGATTCAACGAATGAGGTCATCCAAGCAAGTTCGAGATAGGATGCATTTATAAGATCGCCAATCAGGGTACCAACAAAGCAAGAAGCTTTTGATAGGGTCGATTGCGTTTTTCGCCTGAAATGCGATGCATCACACCAATTGGGTAATCAACTATAATCGGTTCTCGAAGCTCATGGTCAGTAAAAGCGTCCTATTCGAGGTAGGGACGTGATGTGATTTCGGGAACTCTGTTTTGCGCACTTCTACATTATGTACAAAACAAAATTTTTTTGGGGAGGGGGGGGGGGAGTGGGTTCACCGTCCTACAGTGTAACTTCTTCAAAACGAAAACACTGCATGCGAGATTCTATATAGCAAGAGCTCGAAGTGCTGCGACCTCAATCTGGCGGTGCTCATCAGCGTGTCAGGCATGAAAGTACATTCGTTCAAACTTGGCAATGCCTCATATTCAGCTATAGCATAGAATGTAAAAGTTACAGCATCAAGCCTAAACAAAAGAAAAACAGTGTTTTGTGTCTTTGTTGAGAATCGCGCTACCTCTTGATCACTTAACGTTTCTTTCCAGATGGCGCCCGTTGTTTCTCATGTATGTCTCGGTTATACGAAGTTGTATGGCCGTCGTTATCGCACATCTATAAAAGGCCGAAAAACTTCACAGGTATAGTTTTCATTCGTTCTTGCACATTACAAAAAATTGCAATTTCGTAGAATTCCTGATTACCAAACGTTCAGAACTAGTCGTTCTTTGTTTGAATGTAGAGTAATTTGCTCCCTAAAAACAGCACCACTCCTGCTCGGCACCAGATATCCAAAGGCGTACTCAGCATTGTGCTCCACGAGTTGTGTGCATTACAAACACCAAAAATGCTTTTGATAATATAGCATTGGATCAACGCGTGGTAGCGCAGACGGAGGAGGCGCCGGCTGCTTCGTTATTCCTTTCCACTGTTCTGTTTCAGGTTTTGCGCTCAGACCAATCAAGCGCTACATGTCCGCGATCGATGAATTGGTACCAGACTTGTCCGATAGGGGTGAAATACTGACTTGTTCATCGGCTGGCCATTGCATGTCATTTTGTTGCCAAGTACGCATTAAAATTACTTCAGGACATCCCGTAAGAGTAAAATGCACACCCCGAATGGACTGACTAACGCGTCCTTTAAGCTTTGTAACATCAGGTTAGCTTTAGCAGGCTAACAGGACAGTGTAGAAAGATGTTCTCGATGACATTCTTGATGGGGACTAAGAACAAACAAGTTCATAAAAAGTACATAGAAAATACCTTTGGCGAAAAGTGAAGGATGCGGATTCCAGATCGTGCAAAGGATGTTGCTTTTGTTATAGCCTGTCATTCATGCCCTGCATTAGTTCTAGTTTTTAAGAAATGCGGCTGCAGTAGCGGATTTTTAATCCTTTGGATTTCCTTATCACAGTGTCAGCTACTGGTTGTGTTTCTCTCCGGAAATCTCCATCGTCCTGGTTTTGTTGTTGCAAAGCCTTTCCACCGTCATCATACTTCTCACTTCAAGGGGTTAAAACTCTGTAAAATCTACCAATGAAGGTTCCCCAATCAAAATAGTTGGATTGCTCTGAAACCTATCTATCGAGCGAGGAACCACCAGTTTTGCGCGGACTGCTGTTGGCAATACAGGGAGATTCGAGCGGTTTAGCTGCTTTATATGTAGCAACACAACAGTATTCCGTGTTGATTTGACATCTTGTATCATTCACCTAATAACTTCTGTCTTTTCATAAATCCTTGCCAAAAAGCTAAAACAGCAGTCCCAGCAGCTTTTGTTGTCTAAAAGTTTCTGTGCAACAAAGATTGGGATTAGAGATTGATACCATATTCTAAGTCCTCTGCTTTTTCCCACCTTTTACTTGAAATCTTTCATTATTTCGTTATTTTCCAGTTTTATCGTTTTAATGACACGGTTGCAGATGATTGCAATGACGAGCACTTGGCGGCTGGTCGTGTGCCCGTTGTCCACTGCGATACCATTTGCGTCTCGATGTACGAGGCTCCGAATATCGCAGGTATTTTCGGTTCTGTTCATTTCACATTGAGCTCCTTTCAGTTGGTTTCGAGTCTTGAAATGAAAGGAAATACGAAACTCTAAGAAAAATCACACTTCCTTCTAAACTTTTTTAGATTTTCTAAAGGCAGGGAGTCTTAAAATGTTGCTGGTTTCTTTTCTCTTTCTTTCATTCTCTCTCAGAAAACTTCTCCTAAATCGGTTCCTACCTAAAACCTTCTAGCGAAGCACACTCTTCTAATTCCTCACTTTTCACATTTCGTTCAACGTGTAGGATTATTTTGTGGAATTCCATGTCTATTCTACAGGTGTTCGAATTGGTGGCTATATCAGAGGCTGCATGAAAGACGTATTGATCAAGGGATTCAATGAGACCATAGTGAATTGGTATCGATGGATGCAGCGCGATTCCTGCCGGCCGTATAGGTCAGTACTATGCATTCACCAATCGATTATTGATTGCGTACCGTAATTCATGTCTTTGTAGCACAGTCGTTACTATTTCTACAGTTGTCGCTGTGATTTTACTATTGATTTTGTTCATTCGTGTTATACCAGACCGATCTTACTTTATATTTTTGCTGCGTTTACTTTTTGTTTCATTTGTTTCATTATCTGTTTGTTTTCTGCTCTGTTGGGGCTTACATGGAAGGAAGGGTGCAGCTAGCAACGTGACGAAACATAAAGATTCATAAGAATAAACGAATATAGGATGGGGTTACTCATCCCCTTCAGGGATGCGCCACGTATTCTACTTGATGTGGAGGCAAATTGAATGCTTTTTTGGCCATACAGTGATTTGCAGTGGCAAGCCGATTTGCAGTTGCAAGCCGGCAAAAGTAGAAGTCAGCGCTTTGTCCTTTTTTTACATTTATATACCAATTCGCTGACCCCAGAGAGATGGAAGAATTGCATGGCCTGGGTTAGAACCGAGATTATAGTATCGGGTCACGGGAAGTCGACGCATCCTCCGTCTGCGCTCCACGGCCACTCGAATAACAGTTTCGATTTGTACTTCACACTACAGTTCCATATGATCTGTTCCAAAACAGCGTTGGAATTCAGTTAAAGAAATGGCTACCTGTTTACATCGCTCTCCGAGGTTTCTCACAGCTAGCGTTCCGTATGGTTAGTGTAATGTTCGGCGATGGCGCTAAATGTCCGTAATGTAGATGTCGAAAAAGCGTGAGTGACGGGTCGCTGCGGCCGGGCGACACTGACCGCATTCCTCGACGGAGCAATAAAACCTGCGAGCACTCCTGACGAGGAATTGCCGACTTCCTTGAGTTGACGCCTGTGAAGTGGAGACTGAAAGCCGCACGTTCATGTCAGTGGAGAGCCTCCGTGTTTGTCGAATCGAGGTCCATTATCAGGTGTTAGTTCACATGTGAACCGGAAACGTTTCTTTTGAAGCCATCTAAAATCGTCTTTTGCTAGTAGTCGGAAAACGTACCTCCTATGTCGGCCAAGTTTTGCATTTTTCGTCATCTCGTTGTTGCTTTTAAAAATTTTCAAAGAGTGACTACACTGAGAATGTGCTACGGGAGAGTATCTAATCCAAAAATCCCCTTTCTCCTCGGCACAGGATCAGTTACTCGATTGTTCTGCTACTTACCTGAGGCAGCTTCTACTGCCAGGCATTTTTTAGCAGCCAGCAATAGATGAACATCACAGAGATGCGAGTTTCCTTAAAACTGGTAAACGCTCCCGTCACTCAGTCACTTTTGGGGTCTTGCAACGCCGCGAAAAAAGAGTGGACTATCTATGAACGTAAGGCATAGCGGCAGCTTGTTCTCTCGCGACACTTCAATGAGCTTCGAAGTGGTGTGTATGTGCTCGATCATGCAGAATCCTCTCCGAAATCCTGCCTGTTCGCATGACTGTCCTTGGTCCAGAGTTCGGGATGCCAATGTCGTGCACGTCTCCCTTCTTGTAGACAATCCCACCATGACGGCCATGATGGTGAGCTTGAACCTTGCACTCCGTCAGGAATGGTAGTGCTTTGTTGAGAGTTGACGAAGAGCTTTTCAGAAGTTCGGTTCTGATCTTAGTAGAACCAGGAGGTGTACAATTTTTCATGAACGAGATGAACTGTTGGATCACGTTATGCAGAAGGGGAGCAAGACTTTTGCACCTGCTGTAGGCGACGCGTTGTGTGCGTTTGTAAACGAAATCTGAAACCACGTGCGGAAAATTTTACAGTTTGCAGTGAATTTTATTTTAATTTTACAGTGAATATTGAAGACCACACTTGCGCTGTTTCAGCTCAGTTGAGCTTTTAGAATGGGGACCGCTAACCGCGTTTCTCTCACTGTTATCTCTCCTTATGTATAGGATTGGCATTTTGTGCAAGGAGGATGGCATAAATATAATGCATTGAATGAGAGGTCTTCTTCATGACAGCTGTGCATTTCGAGAAACAATCAGGCTACAGTGAAATACAGTATAAATAAATAAATATTATATGGCGAGAGTGGAGCAGTCGGAGGAGGCGTCGGTTGTCGCGTGCACTAGACACCAGACTCTCAGTTCGGGTATCCCGCCCAGCCCAACCAAGCCTTCAATCCCTTCGGGGTCGTTGGGTTGGTACCAGTCTCATCTGGGAAGGATATAGCGCTGACTCGTTCATCGGCTGGCCACCACATGTCATTCATTGTATGGCCAAATCGCCTCCGCGACATCCCGTAGAAGTAGGCGTGGCGCATCCCAAAAGGGATTGAGTAACGCCGTCCCTTATCCTTTTGTCCTTATGTGGTATGTAAATATATCTGGGAATCTACTCGTATCGGGCACCGGGGTCGAATTTAGAATCGACATGTGGAGAACTAGGCGCGTTGGGGTTCGAAACCTTGTGAACGGAGCCTATCCATTTCTTTAAGAAGATTTGAAACTATCATTGGTCTCCACGTGATACCACAACGATAACCTTCGCCAAGAAATAGAACAAATTCAGTAACACGGCACTGTTCACTCCCATGCCCTCAAATTTTGAAAAATTTTCGCCAAAGTTTCTCTGATTTTATTTGTGGAGCTGATCACGGACGCTGCATTCGTTTTTGAAATCACGGCAGATTACGGTGCACCAACGCATCTATGAGTGAAGTTCGCGGGGTTACGACCACCCATCTTCTCCGAGGGTAGGGTGTTATGGACCTTTTTAGTCAGGGATCTACAACAGTGTCAGGAAATCAGCTGGTCTGCTTTCCGGTGTGAAGTTTTCCTCTGCAATTCCATATGGAGAACCTCAATTGATCGTGTCTGATATTTTTGGGAAGTGAAGAATTTCGCATCAACCGGGGAGTCGGACCACAAACCTCTTCCGCTATTCCTCCTGCTGTAGTTCCCACATGTTGACGTTTCGCTTTTTCGCTTTGAGTCTCCTTTCCATAAGAATGAGCCCCATTATTCTTGCCCCTAAAGTTGGCAGAGGTCCTGCATCCCGTGAGACTGGCTTTGGGGTGTCGAGAAAATACAAGAGGCGATGACGAGGCAAAACAGTCTATGCCCCTGCTCCAAACTAATATTCTACGCATTTCTCGATTTTGCACTTTTCTAGAGCAAGTTGCATGAGATTTGCGGCGTCTTAGCGTCACACCCTCTGCCGATTTCAGGTCCGTGGCAGTTTCACCGTTGTTTAGGAGATGCTACAATAAATTATAAACCTGAAGAAGGGCTTATGACCCCAAACGTAGTCAGGGCGCTTTGATTGTGAACTTCATTCAGCAACAGAGTTTTTTCGTTGTATCTTGGAACAAATATTGTGTTCTTGTTCATTGGTTAATGTTTGCCTTATGTACTCATAATAAGCATAACATAACATAACAGATAAATTGGACAACGAGCTCACGGAACCGACATTTCCGAACATTTGTTTTGTTAAGAAAAGTGTTCTAGCATAGTGAGCTAAGCAGTCTGAATTATCTCCTCCTTGTTTCGCTTGCTAGCATGACAGCTTTTTGTGGAATTGACCGCTGATTGTTTACGCATCCGATGTAGGCTTCTAACTCACCATGTGGGCGCATCTTGGTTTGCTATTTAGGGTCGATTTTTTCTTAGTTGGAGTTTCATTAATCGTTTTCGTACATTTATATTTTTCCAAAAATTTCATGTTTTAAGAAGTGTTAGGACCATTCGATTACAACATACATATAAGTGGCTGAAATAACAGAGCGTCGAGAAGTTGATTCCAGGAAAAAGGAGCTGTTCAAGCTGGGCGGTGAGATGGTCGACGAGTCGACCATAGACGTGTGCACCTGCTACGCGGACTTCTGCAACGGAAACTCGTCGCGGAGCCTGTCGATGCTATCGGTGCTGCTCTTCGTCGTCGTCATTGCCGTCCTCGTACTCAGCTAACTACCCGCATACCGACGATCCCTGCCACGACTAATAGCTTATTGTGATAGCTGGCTTACTTCGAACAAATTCTAGTCCAGAGTATTGATTTTATGGCTGTTATTGAGTACGAGACATTCTTTCCTCCGTACAATCATTGATTACTCCAGGTCAGCTCGTTTTGATTTCAATGCAACGGGTGTTAAATGTGTCTGCGTTTAGTTCGTAAGGCATTTAGAGTTTCCAATTTTCAGTGTTTCAATTGATGTGGTGCTCAAAATTGAAATAAATATTTCATTTGTGGAAATATACACATGGTTAGGTAGGAATTTCCCTCTGAGTTTCAAAGCTCTGAAAAGTCTAGGTTTTTTAATCACTGCCTTATTCATGTTGATAGTTGGAAAGGTGTAGTCAAGGGTTCTGCCAAAAATATGCGAAAAACAACAAATTGTCGCATAAAGGGGTGGAGGGTAAATTAGAAAATCTTTTTCTGAATACGGATTTGGGAGCCTATTGAGTTAATTATGCCTACGAAAAGGTGGGAGCAATAAATAACAATCCAGAAATGATTAAAAATGCAATGATCCGGTAGAACACTGAATCTGAAGCACTGCTATGTCAGCTATGAAGTAGCGTAGTTCACCCTTGAGACAGCGATCTGCTTGCAGCATACTTTTTGTCACCTCATTTGAATCAACATGTGGTACGTAGTGTAAATAGTTCCTTTATTCAAAGACCAGCGGAAATTCTCGCAATGATATTCTATTTCACAGTTCAGAGATACGCCAGAGGGTCTTCCTGGTTAGATTCTTCTAAACAAGCCTAACGCTTTTCAAATCAAAGTGACGTCTTCCAAATCGAAACAAGCTCGTTGAAGGTTAGACTGCAGCCTTCAAGATGGTTAAAATAATGCCTTGTTCAAGGAAAGTTTGGTATAAGTTCAGTTTGATTTCAAAAGCGTTGGGCTCATTTAGAAGAGCATCCAATTTGATGCGAAAAGTGTCCAGTTTCAAGTAAATAGAAAGCGTTCAATTTTGATTGGAAAACTGTCCAATTTGAATGAAAACGGTATATATTTAGACGAAAGCCCTAGAACCTTCCACTAACGTAAGCGTGTAGAAGAAACTTCACTTATCCATAATTTTGATATCGTTATCTTCCCATTTATACACATAATAGAGTTGTTCAATATTAAAATTTGAATCAACTGCTAGATGCTCTTGAGGTCGCATAGAAGTTTTTCGCCGTAGTCGCTTGGGTGTCACCGTCGTCCTCGTTCATTATGGTGTCTTCGCCCAGACCACACAACCAATGCGTAGTCATCAGTCCCTTGCCCTAGAAGCACAGTTCAGCTCTAAAAAGCTGGATCTGGATGGAAAAAATCAAAGGATGGTTTTAAAAGAATAATTTTAGGTTGGTTCGAAAATAAAGTCGGACTCTCGTACTTCACAATCAACGGTCTAAAGCCCCAACGTTTCAGAAGGGAGAGGAAGCGGTATACATCTTCTTGAAGGAGCGGCAATGACTCTTGTATAATTTCCGTGATAGAATTCCTATCCGCGTGCCGTCTCTACCATGGAAATTTTATGTTTAAGAAGCCTTCAAACCGACGATGGACCTGGAAAGCCCAAATGGAGAAACACGTTCGGAGATCGACCATGTTCTTACAAACAGACGCTGGAGTCTGTTCGACGTCTCCGCGCTGCCTTTATTTGACACCGGCTCGGATCACCGTCTTGTCGGTGCGAAGCTGACTCTCAAAAAGAGGATGTTCAAGCGTGACACTCATAAACCGGCACCGGTGAGGATCCCCACATTCAAGTCTGAGGAGTTGGAATATGCGATAAAATTGTATGATTGGAATCTTCTTGAAGATCCATCGGAAGACTACGACCTTCTCTCCAAAGGACTGTTGAAATGTGCTAGCAGCTCTTGCGGAGCCACATCACCGTCTGCTTCAAGACTCAACGCACATGCGATTGAACTCTTGGAGCAAAGAAGAGCTGTTAAACTGGATCCTAATGCTTCCCATCTGGAAAAAGTCACCATCTCGAAGGTCTGTCGAATTGCAGTGAAGGAGCCCATTCAAGCCTAGAGAAGATTGAAGCTGTTAGAAGCCGCTGGGAAAGGTTCAAGCATTAAGCGCTGCAAACGAGATCTCTGCGATCAGAAGGCAATAATGTCAGCCTTTGTGGATAAGGATGGAACAACGCAAACGTCTCGAAGAACGATGGAGGCCATCGTTCAAATATTCTACACAGATCTGTTCCGTTCTTCCATCACTGTCCCGAAATGCTTGATGCCACCAGCTGAGGAAGTACCTCCCATTCTGGAATCAGAAGTTGCTCATGCCACCAGAAGGATGAAGCCGGGCACTGCTCCCGGACCGGACGGCATTTCTGCTGATCTCCTTCGTGCGGGTGGCAGTGCCCTCTGCTCACTTCTTGCCAGGCACTTCAACCACTACCTTCGACTTGGTAGGATTCCGGACTCATGGAAGGAGTCGAAAACAGTTTCAATCTTCAAAAAAGGTCAGCAGGAGGATATCAACAACTATCGACCCATCAGTCTCGGTTGTGTACAAGATCTTCACCAAGATACTGCTTAACCGCATGGAGCGTTGCTTGGATGAATATCAGCCAGTGGAGCAAGCAGGGTTTCGCAAGGAACAGTTCGACTCCAACGTCTAGCTGGGAAGAGAGCTGAACATGGATAACGACCTCGCTCCTGAAATCGCCCGCAGGAGACGCGCAGCATGGGCAGCCTTCAGTTCGATTCGCGAAGTCACCGATCAGGTCAAGGATCCCGGCCTCAGGGCCTCGATATTCAACGCCTCTGTACTGCCTGCGATGTGTTACGCAACGGAAACCTGGCCCGACAACAAGACAATCGCCAGAGCGATGCAAACTACGCATCGTGCACTGGAGAGATGTCTTCTGAGGACAAGCCTTCGTCAGCAATGGCAAGAAGGCAATTAGCAGACCCGCTGCAGTACATGAAGGAGTCCAAATATCGTTGGGCCGGACACCTGCTTCGACGAAAGGACGATAGATGGAGTCTCCGTGTCACAGAATGGCTCCCGAGAGACCATAAGAGACCACTGGGACGACCGCCAACGCGATGGGCAGACTCATTCTCAAGATTTTTCAGAGAGCGGAGTCTGCCTCACTGGATGCAAGCAGCCAGAGATCGAGCGGTTTGGAAGAGTTGTGGTCCCCGCTGAGAAGACCTCCAGCCGACAAAAGGACCATCAAAGTATCAAAGTATCAAAGTAAGTAAGTATAATTTAATTAATTTCCGTGACTCAGCAATATATAAAATATCTTGAAATTTTGGAACTTCTCTTCTGATGAAGGTAGTGCAGGTCCACGAAGTTTCCATACACGAATGCAATATTGGCGGTATAACGACAACAATAAATTTTAGCATTTTTAATAGTAGAAAGGCATTTCTCGTCCGTCGAGCATCTATTTTTTATCACAAAAATAGATATTAGACGGTACGGGAACACTTCTGAGGAGCCTACGCCCTTAACAAATACTTTCCAAGCCAGAATATGCACACAAAAATGGCAGAAGTCACTACTTGAGCGGCGCTCTCCTTTAGAATAACACGTGATCCATAGAACAACTAGAACAGTGTAGACCACGCTTCAGCTGTAAAATAACTGTCAACAGTCGTAAGTACAGCAAAGATTTTGTTCAGAGGACAAGGAAACGTCCAGCGGTCGACGGAACGAAGGGAGATCAACTCTGCAAAGGAACACGAAACAGGCGTGCAAA
This sequence comes from Heligmosomoides polygyrus polygyrus, assembly GCA_947396885.1. NCBI lineage: Eukaryota > Metazoa > Nematoda > Chromadorea > Rhabditida > Heligmosomidae > Heligmosomoides > Heligmosomoides polygyrus. The sequence goes on along the minus strand of OX377204.1, from coordinate 69,634,003 downwards.
ACATTGTGCCCCTATTATCCTGTGCGAACACCTCCAAAGCTCAATTCCGTCTCACCTCAATCTCTGAGTAAAATGGATTAAATGCTTGAGAAAACATGAGGTCAACTTCGGATAGCCGAAACACCTTATCCAGAAAATTGCAAAAATAGAGTCGAACAGTTCTTAATTAAGCCGTCATTTCAATAGTGAGAAGTTTCAATTACTTACTGAAACGTTTCAATTTCAATGTGTAGGTCTAAATCCGACATCATCTTTGGACCAACCTATTGCCACACGAATTACGTACGTTGGCCGTTGGCAGATTACTTGACGAAGAGTAATTGCTAACTAACGTATATGAGCGCTGAGTAGCGGTTTTGCTAGAGTTCTGCTTTCTTTTGCTATGCAGGGTGTTGACACTATTTGAAAACTGATGACTTTGTTCGCAGTAAAGGCACTGGGAAAGTTAAAAGCTCAAATAAAAGCTTAAGAAAATAGACTTTTTCTGACATGTGAGGAGCGGCATGGAATGCGCTATGCGCTCGTCTGAAATTTTACATTTTGCACTCGATTGATTGTGCTTCGCTTGAACACATGTTATAGTTTCGTCACAAAGTGTCCTTTTGATTGACTTGCGGTTCTACCATAGCTTAAAAGTTTAAAATACACTACTTCTTGCAAAAAATGCAGGGTTTTCTAAAAAATGCAGGTACTGTTTGAAACGTGCTAACATTGCTACTAGTGGAGCTTTTAAAGATGTTTAAAGCTCATAAGAAAGCACAGAGTAATGAGATTTCTGAAACGTGCAAATAGTCAAGAATGCGCCATGCTCCTGCCTGGAACCTTGCATTCCAGACTCGATTAATTTTGCATGGGCTGAATGCTTGTTACAATCTTGTTGCAACTTGGGCACGTTAACTTGTACTGTGCTTCCTTTAACGTTTTTCGTCGTCCAGTAGCTGCAATTATGCAAATTAACCTCTCTACTTAGCTTAAATGTTGCTTCATCCGTCCACAGAATGCATCATTCAAAATGGGGCTCCTGCCCACATTGAAATCGTGCCATCAGTAAACTCGCCCGTCACGTGTGTTTCATGTGGTTGTCAAGTTCAAAAGCGTTAGAAGAAGCAGAGCGCAAGTTAATCTGGCTAATTAGTAACAAGATTATTACAGGCATTCAGCCCATGCACAATCAATCGATTCTGAAAAGCAAGATTTCAGGCGGGAGCATGGCGCAATCTTGCCCACGTTTCAGAAATTTCGTTACTCTGTGCTTCCGTATGAGCCTCAAACATCTTCAAAAGTTTCACTAGCAGCAATGTTAGAACTTTCAAACAATACCTGCATTTTTATGATACCCTGATTTTAGGATATTTTTCGCAAGCCATCGTGTGTTATTAAGTTTTAAATCCTAAAAGAAGCACAAATAAATCGAAACGGCGACATGGTGAAGAAAATATAACACGTATTCAAGCGAAACACAATCAATCGGGTGTAAAAGGCAAAATTTCAGACGAGTGCATGGCGCATTCCATGCCACTCATGTGTCAGAATTTTTTTTATTTCCTTAGTCCTATATAAGCTCTTAACTTGTTCAGTACCTCTACTGCGAGCAAAGTTATCAGCTTTCAAACAGTGTATACATTTTTTGAGACATACTGTATTATGACAATCAAAGATTAAAGTAGCAGTGCCTACCTTTATCATTACTTCACCACGTGATTTAGTCCTGTAGCCGATGAAGTTGCTCAGTAGGGTGTCCTTCGCATCGCCCGATAAGTGGACCAGCGAAGCTAAACACACATTTAAACCACCTTCAGAATGTGAAAATTTCCTTTTTGTCGTACTCCTGTATTTAAAGTGTCGACAAATCTTGTTCTGAAATGCAGCAGTTCAGATAGCATAACGGCCTTTAAGCATGCTAAGCCAAGATGTTATGTCGAGCCTCAAGCGCAAGAGTTCTACACGTCTAGTGATACATATGGTTAAATGATGCAAGAAATAAGAATCTGAGAATACCGATGCATGAGGTCATTATCTCTTTCTTTGCCTCCACACTAAGGGCAAGGCTATAGAGAAAGCGGGAAGGCGTGTCTCCTAGGAACACGTGCTAAAGCGGTTCGCTCCAATCGAATGAACAAGGTGAATACGCTCGAAAAGGACACTCAATAAGAAAACGGTCTGTTTTAAGTATACTGATAATTCAGGAAGTTGCTGTTTTAAGAATGTCAGGAAACTTTTTGCTTCCTGCTGCGCAGCTGCTCATTTTGAGCTTGAGAGCTGGTTGAGTTGCTGCTGGAAATCGAAGGGTACGAAGAGCGGAGACTACAGACTCCGGCAACAAGATGGTATGCTTCGCGAACAGGTGCTCTTGAAATGCTTCGATGTCGCGATGTCGTGCTGTCACAACAGTAACTAGCCGTTACAGGATGCAGTGGCAAGGCCTTAAATCCACGAGAAAAATTGACGCTCGCGCTCGAGTGGAGTGATTTTTGGAAGTGAATCGAGAGAATCCTTTCATACTTTGAATTAGTTTCTTTTTTGAAAAAAATTAATGGGGCGTTAAACCATGTTCTACTTCAGACATTACAGTCAAGATTATCTCCATTCGAGAAAAATAATTTCTATAAACTGCCACTCATCATGAAGAAGAATTTGCGCTGATGACGTGCTATGGTTATTTCCCTCAACTAAACCTGATAAAAAACTAAAACAGCTTCGGTGAAGAAATTAGAGCGCAATTCTCTAGAGGATTCCAATGCACACGCTTTTCACAATCGTCAGGTTCACATTAGCAGCAGCAGGCCTAGAAGTCACGCAATGCTTAAGAACGGGTTTAGGAAGCCTTGACCAAAATTTCTTTTTATTTTGAAAAATCATCGCTTCACGTCAATACAAAATCAATCGACCACATCTCTATAGTTCTGCAAACATGAGCTCAATGACTCAGTTTCTCAATCCCGTTGACCCAGGAATTCTTCGGTTGCGATGCGAAAGATGGACGTCCTCATGTTCAGCTCCGACTAATCAGTGGATCTCTTGCTTTATGCCCAAAGCGAGAGATAGTCGGTATTGCAAGGGAATTCGGGAGAATAAAGAGCAATGGGTAAGATTTGTCATCCGAATCTGGAAATCCTATGTAGACGAGGTGACGGGTCTCGCGATGAAGTAGTAGACAGACTTCGTAGCCTTAACGGAGGTTTCATGCGAGCTGCATCACCCAGATTCTGGGATCGAGCAGAGCAAGTGGGATAGGTGCTGCGATGTGGTCCTATAAGCAAAGAAAAGAACTATAATTGATTACCATAAACCATGTTCTATTGTCTATCGTAAAATTCATTAGCCCATGTGTATAATAGTTATTAGTGATTTGTCGTCGGCTAGCCACTGGCGGTGTCGCGTATGGTTAGCGTAGACAATGCAGCCCTCGTCCAGCAATATCTTTGAGAAAACGCTTCTTTTTGGGTGGAGAAGCAGCAATCCAGAAAGTGATCCTCGACACTTTGCCTGAATCACTCCGTTTGTGTGGCACCCCATTCGAATTAATCTTACGGTAGACAATGCCATGAGGATGCTTGACTATGGCCTTCTGACCGATCCGAACTGTCGCCGGCAGTTCGCGAGTGGAGGCTGGCATTGGGCTTCACTCATAGAGGAAAAAGCAGCCTCGTTGGACACTGAGGAAGGCCGTTCATAATTGGTTGGTCCTTGAGAGAGATATCCCTAACGGGAGGGGGACGTTCTGCCTGAAAGCGGCGCGAGCAAAGACACGGGACAGTGCCTGCGGAGCCAATTAGCGTCGACTCACACAGTGACAACCGCCGCTTCGCGCTCAGCCAGACAGCCCTCGCCGCGGAGGCGATTCTGACCCAGCCAACCGCGGGAGGAAAGAATCTTACCTCAATAACCCTTGCTACAATTTTCTTTCAGGCGGTGTTTATCTGTCGTTGAATATCAATGTTTATTTATATCAGAATTCACTACGAGGCATGCTTTCAGGCTACTGATGTGAACTCTACCATCTCCTGTATTAGAATTTCGATTTGTATCGAATGAGCTAGAAATTATCCTGTCTAAACAGCTTTTAGGCCTGTTTATTTTCCTTAAATATCAATTTTTATTTATATCAGAATTAAATGCGAGGCATGATTCCAGGCTGAAATTGCGCGAAGAATATAACTAGATAGACGAAAGCCCTTCTAGGAGCACCCCAAGTGCTCAACCTTTTTGAAAACAACATTATGATCCTTCAATGCGTAGAGCATGTTCACAGTCTGAAATTCCCCGAGGAGTTAGATTTGATGTCGGTGGACCTCCTAAGAACACCGAGGTACTCTAGTTTTTTCAAAGCATTTCATGAGTGTTTCTTAACTCGTTAATTGGTGGAGGAGACATTGGCTATGCAGGTACATTGCCTGTAGGGCGCTAGGTCAAAATACTGCTAGAAGCCACAAACGACTTTACGAGCAATTTGAAGTATTGCGTGACGAAATTCATTCTCTGTGAACATTAAATTTGATGAACCACGTATCCAGTCATAGCCTCGAAATATCTGATATGTGCATTATAAAGTTCCATAGAAAAATCAGATACGAAATTCTAGAGAGATCTCATGTTGAAACTAATGCTTTAAACTTCTGTTAAAAGATCTCTCGGTAATCTAATTGGAACCCCTGTGCAATTTTAGCCTGGAAGCATGTCTCGCATTTAATCCTAATATATGTGAATAAAAACCGATATTTAGCGAAAAAAAAAACAGCGCATGAAAAAATTCGCTCTAAAGGTTGTTAAGGCAGGGTTCTTTTCTGGATCATTCGATAAATCTCGAAAATCTGGTACAGGAGATGGGAGGGTTTACATCAGTAGTATGGAAGCATGCCTTGCAATTAATCCTGGTATAAATAAAACTTATATTGAACGAAAATAAACAACGCTTAAAAAGTCGTCTTAAGGGTTATTTAGACAGGATATAAAGCGGGGATGGTAGAGTTCACATCAGTAGCCTGAAAGCATGCCTCGTAATGAATTCTGATATAAATAAAAATTGATATTTAACGACAGTTAAACACCGCCTGAAACAAAATTGTAGTAAGGGTTATTGAGGTAAGATTCCTTCCTGGCTCACTCGATAGAGGTCCAAATTCTAATATAGAATTTACTAGGGTTCAGACCAATCCCAATTTTTGAACTGCCACTGCAAGCCGTCTGATCCTTCCCTCCCTCTATCGATAATCACACCAAATCTGGTCGACCTACTGGCTCCCGCGGTTGGCTGGGTCAGCATCGCCTCCGCGGCGAGGGCTGCCTGGCTGAGCGCGAAGCTGCGGTTGTCTCTGTGCGAGTCGACGCTAATTGGCTCCGCAGGCACTGTCCCGTGTCTTTGCCCGCGCCGCTTTCGGGCAGAACGTCCCTCACCCATCCCTAACTGGAAGCGCTTGGGCATAAGGCGGGCCATGTATTCGGACGTGGTGACCTCCTTGGACGCAGCACTAGTGTTGGCGACTGCGATTTGCGTTCCATTGCATGGCAGGAACTCATGGTAGACGATACCTCACGGATTGCTTTGATTATTTAAGGGCCGTGATTGCCTTTTACAAGGAACGTCCCGTGGCAATTTTCAAAGTGACCTACTGAGGGTTGTAGGGGGTCGTCTGAGAAGCACCGTAGTGGTTTTCAAATTTCCTGCTGTCATCTGGGTAGGTCAGAAATTGCAAAAACGATACCACTTCAGTGCGGGCCGATAAAGCCAAACTGACGTCTGGAACTGCCATGTCTTGGTTAGAATCTAACTTGCAAAAGGTTCGGGGCTGCAACAGTAGTGGAATTACAGCGAACTCACAATTTGCTTGTTAGGGATACGGTAACCAAAGCGGGACATTGAGGTGTGCCGCTCACGATCAGGTGGCAGCGGCTTGGATGGATGGCTGAGTGGGTGAGTGGCGGGCTTGCGGGAAGAGGGTCGTGGGTTGGAGGCAGGGTCAAGCGTGGGGTTCGATTTTTGCCGAAAATTTACGACCCCCCCCCCCCCTCCCAGAGCGGATCTGGTACGACCCTCCCCCTTGTGTAGACCACCGTTTTATTTCCTATTCGCATTGATTTTTTAAAATTTTCTATGCAATTTTTGTACCCTTTAATAGGTCCTTTCCAGATGCAGCGTCGACTGTATCAGATTAGCTCAAGAAAGAGGGCAACTGTTTGATTTAGTAATTTGTTAGAAAAAACGCTGATAAAGGTTTTGTGTATGTAATCTTCTGATAATAATATTTTGTTTGTTTACAGTTGAAAATAAAGCACTTTTGAGAGCAGTTGTCGAATTATTCACAACGAGTTCAACTTTTCAGGCTTGTACCCAATAAAATTTTAAGCCCTCGTTTGACACATGGCAATAAAACCTATTTTTCTGAAACGATCCTTTGTATGAACAGACGCTCCGATTTGTGTCATTTGCCGAAAATTTTCGACACCGTTAACTACATGGAAGCATGGATCCTGCTTTTTAAAGCATAGAATCCACACTTCTTATTGTTTTAAAAACTCTGTAAATTTTTCAGAGACGTTGAACAAACTCCGAAATATGGTAGGTTACGTGGAGCCATTGCGTTCGCCGATATCATCGATGGAGACTGAGGGTGGTCTTCTCGCGAAAATTTTTTCAATCTTCTCAAGGAAAGAACACGCGAGAGTGGAATTGTGCTTCATGGATTTTTAAGTCATGAGTATTACACAGTAAAAATCTGAGCTTCTTCGCAGCGATCTCCGATATGATTAGGGCTGATCGCATTTAAATTTTTCGCTTTTCAAGAAAAATTAATTAATTTTTACCTGATGCAGATCACCCACACAGTTGAAATCTTGCCACAAAAAGTATCAAGTCTTGTTCAATGCACAGTGTAAAAATCATGGTTTCCTGAAACGAATAGATTGTATCGACCTCTGATCGATATGGCACCGACGTCGTGGGAGCGACGAAATTCGACATTCGCAAAAATGACTATAACTCGGTAAGCTTTCCGCAATTTTAGAAAGCCAATAATTTTTTAAAAACTACAAGAAAAGCTATTTCATACGGTGTGAAAACCGGTTTTCAAAAACTAGATCTTCATAGGGGGCGGAGGACTTCGATTTTTGCGCGAAAAAAATTGAAGTGATATTGAATAAATAATGGTAACTCGGTAAGTTTTTCGAGTTTTACAAAAACCAATAGCTATTTGAAAACTAGAGAAAAAGCGCTTTTGAATCATGTAAAAATTGGCTTTCAACAGGGAGGTCTTCATAGGGGGCGGTAGGGGTTCGATTTCTGGTCCATTGTTGCAGAAATACGTGCAAAAAATCGAGCCCCCCTCGCCCCGTATGAAGACCCCTTTTTTGAAAACCGGTTTCTATATGGAAAGAAAGCATCTTTTCTCTATTTTTCAAAAAGCAATTGGGTTTTTTGAATTTCAAAAATTGAACCAAGTTATGACCAAATTTGTGATGAACTGCTCGTAGACTCTGCACCGTCGACACTGGAGTGATTTCATAAAAATGATCATAACTCCGTCCGTTTTTCGAAATTCAAAAATTCCAATTGCTTTATGAAAAGTAGAGAAAGTATGCTAACTGACCGTGCATAAATCGTTTTTCAAAAAGAAGGTCTTCATAGAGGCGAGGGGAGTTCGATTTCTGGTCGAGAAGGTCTTCATAGAGGCGAGGGGGGTTCGATTTCTGGTCGATTTTTGGCAAAAATCGACCAGAAAACGAACCCCCCACCGCCCCCTATGAAGACCAAGACCTCCCTGTTGAAAACAAGTTTCTATATGGTTCGAAAGCGCATTTCTTCTAGTTTTCGAAAAGCAATAGGGATTTTTGAATTTCTAAAAACCAACCGAGTTATGGACATTTTTTGTGAAATCACTCCAATGACTCCGGTGATGGGCCGACCAACTCCTCTGGTTACGGCTTCACAAAATTGATCATAACTCGATTTATTTTTCGAAATTCAAAAATCCCATTTGCTTTTTGAAAACGAGACGAAAAGCGCTTTCAAACCATGTAGGAATTAGTTTTCAACAGGGAGGTCTTCATAGGGGGCGGTGGGGGTTCGATTTCTGGTCCATTGTTGCAGAAATACGTGCCAAAAATCGAACCCCCCTTGCACCCTATGAAGACCTTCTTTTTGAAAAACGATTTATGCACGGTCAGTTAGCATATTTTTTCTACTTTTCAAAAAACAATTGTGATTTTTGAATTTCGAAAAACGAACGGAGTTATGATCATTTTTATGAAATCACTCCAGTGTCGACGGTGCAGAGTCTACGAGCAGTTCATCACAAATTTGATCATAACTTGGTTCAATTTTTGAAATTCAAAAAACACAATTCCTTTTTGAAAAATAGAGAAAAGATGCTTTCTTTCCATATAGAAACCGGTTTTCAAAAAAGGGGTCTTCATACGGGGCGAGGGGGGTTCGATTTTTGGCACGTATTTCTGCAACAATGGACCAGAAATCGAACCCCCACCGCCCCCTATGAAGACCTCCCTGATGAAAGGAAATTTCTATATGGTTTGAAAGCGCTTTTTCTCTAATTTTTAAAAAGCTATTAAATCTTTCAAAATTCCAAAAACCTACCGGGATATAATTGTTTATACAAAATCACTTCAATTTTTTAGCTCAAAAATCGAAGGCCTCCGCCCCGTATGAAGATCTAGTTTTTGAAAACCGATTTTTACACCGTATGAAATACCTTTTCTTGTAGTTTCTAAAAAGCCATTGGCTTTTTATAATTGTGGAAAACTTACCGAGTTATAGTCATTTTTGTGAACGTCGAATTTCGACGCTCCCATGACGTCGGTGCGATATCGACCAGTGGTCGATCCAGTCTATTCGTTTCAGAAAACCATGATTTTTACACTGTGCATTAAACAAGAATTGAAACTTTTTGTGGCAAGATTTCAACTGTGTGGGTGATCTGCTTCAGGTGAAATGGTGCTTCAGGTGGAATGAAAAGCGAAAAATTTAAATGCAATCAGCCCTAATCATATCGGAGATTGCTGCGAAGAAGCTTAGTTTATGATTGTATATTAACCACATCTTGAACTCTAAGTTGGTACAGTTTTCACTCTTTTACACTTTTGCTCTTCCTCCAGAAGGTAGAATTTTTTTTTGCCGCAAGAAGTCCGTCCTTCAGTGGCGATCGGTAATATCGGAGAACGCAATGGCTCCACGTAACCTACCATATTTCGGAGTTTGTGCGACATCTCTGAAAAATTCACACAACTTTTAAAACTGTAAGAGGTGTGGGTTCTACGCTTTAAAAAGCAGCCTCTATACAAATAATTAGTCACATTCTTCACTGATGAGCCTCGGGGTGACTAACTATAAACATGATTTGTATAATGGTAGAGGCAAAACAAAACATGTTTGTGTTGTTGTTAGTTTGGAGTTTGTTTCGTTGTTTTGAATGTTTTGTCCTTTAAATAAGATTGTTATGCTGTTGTATTTCATGTTGTTAAAAAGCTATTTATATAATTAAAATTAAAAAAAGACAATTTTAGTTTCAATAAATGATAACATAATAAATATTTAAAGAATTTTATGCGTAGATTTACAACTAATTCTATTACATGCAAGATGCCTCCAAGTTACCTCAACCTTACGCTTTTCTTACGTGAGACAAACATTTACTCACACTAATCGAGCATGTAACTTGTCAAAAATACCTGAGCATGGCTTACTCCATTTTTCCGAAGAGACTTAAGTGTTTGGCCGGATTGCAGCTTTGGAAAATCGCTTAACTGAGCTTGATTATCCACCTACCCGTATTTATGATGAAACAATTCCATACCTTATTCTTTATTGATTTTGTGATCGTCGAAGACGAAGTGAAGAAGACGAAAAACGTTCTCCTTTGTGCGTACCTATTGATTCCACCAATTTCTCCTACCCACGCCTCAGAGACGTAGACCTTACGGATGAACGGAAGGAAGTGCTATCCGCGCCGTAGGAAGAGGGGTCTAGAGAAAGTCATTCGAAGTGATACGATTCACGAAAGTGAATTTTGTGGAAGAAGCGAAGTTCCGAGCTTCGACGACGTTCGAGGAGACGCTGACACTGGACTCAAAACGAAAGCTTTGATACTTTTCCTGTACCTCGATCAAGGATGATCCGCTGCGTTACAATGGCACGGAACGGGAACTATTCGAGACATTGCTGTTGTTCCCTCAAATAATTTTGCTATTATACTACAGCTGATGCAGCCGGTAATGCTTATTACAAGGTGTTTGAAGCATAATGCGTCTCACATCCTGCTTTTGCCGGTTATCATGATAACAATTTGAATATCTATTCGAATATTATAAAATAAACCGCAGCGGATGAAATTGTGTCAGCAAGTTTGTCTTTAGAAGGGGTGGCGGGAGTCGCTGACCTCTCGGTTTTTGTTAATGTGTAATACGGAAGTTGATCAGGCGTTTGCTTGGTAGAATGGAAGAATCTGAACTGGAAGAGATAAGGCTTCGGCTAGATCGGCCACGCACTGGTTAACGGCTTTTGCAGGAAAAGAATGTCGACGTAAAGATTGACAAATATCCAAAGTAATAAAACTGAACTGATTTGTACTTTTACTGAGCTGCAGCTATAGCAGTTTCCCTTCTTTTTTTCATCAGTGCTTGTCTCACCTCAACATTAAAGGAACACTATTAATAAAATCGCACTAATCGAACTACTCTTCATGACAACTCTACGTAAGTGTTATTTTGCACATGTCCTCACTACGACTATTCTCAGATTACCTCTATGATATTTTTCGACATAAATTTAGGAAATTTAAAAACTTTCACTATTGCTTGCGCATTTCGAGCGTATCTCGCCATATTGGACGCTCATTATGCACTTTCTAGGTGCTTTAAAGCGGTGGAAAGACCTGTGGGGTATTAGCGCGTGCACCAAATGGCCTATTTACCTAGTTCAAGGTTTTCAATCTTCTCAGTGCGAGGCCGACCCATCTTCCTCGCACAGCTTGAAGTTGTCATGTTGACTCATCAGTGATCTCTGCACAGCTTGGGCAGAACTTTAGCAGTGCAGGAGTTTTCTATACTGACTTGGTCGTTCAAGCAGCGAACGGAAAAACAATGGGTTGATGACCTCAGCCAAGCTGCCTACAGAACCAGTTTAGGCTGAAAAACCTTTCTTCTGAGGGTATGCTCCTTCATATATCAGAATAAATTTACCTCGAACTGCACTGCACCTAGCAGGTATTTTTTGGTGCTTGACTTTTGGTGCTCAGATTCGAAGCTGTTTCCTTCATTATGTTGAGGAAGCTGCATTTCTTATACTCTCTGATCGCTCCAGTAATGAAACCCCAAACCCCTTCGCACGCTGCAGTCCAGTCAAAAAGGCGCAGTGGAAAAACCGGGTAAGAGGAAGCAAGGAGTGCTGAAGCTTCATTTCCAAGTAACAATTTTGATTATCTCAAAATATACATAAAACTTTGCGTCGACTTCAACTTTTTGCTAAAATTTGGATAGACGTAATATTGCTCATTCAAAAAAAAACTATGACTAGTGAGCTAGTGACTAAAATTGTTCAGTGGTTTTTGACGTTACAATACGGGAAATTATTGTGTTCACCGTAAGACACGTTCGCGTACTGAAGATAAAATCCTGAAATCCAAAATATGACTGATAGAGGGTTATTAACCAATGGCGCCGCAAGAAAACATCAGCATTTGTGGTTACTCTAAGACAGTTCTATTGTTACTAACACTAACATACTACTACTACTTTGAAAAAATTCTGTATGGTTTAAAGATACTAATATTTCCTTCGCCTTCGTTGTCATGCACGTGAAAGTTGCTACTATACTCAGGAGATGCCGCTTTTCTGTTTGACAACAGCCGACCTGAAATCCTGGTCTAGGTACGACAGAATTTTAGTTCACAGAATACAGTACCACTGCAGTTTTTTGCTGACCTACAAGCAGCACACTTGCATCGTGAGCAGTGGCCCATTGGAAGGAAGGGGGGCGAATTTCCACAGAACATGCGACTAGCCATTACGGTTGCGTCGTGCTTCTACGAAGCCTTTGATTGTAGACTTGGGAGTCAAAGTAGTGAGGCTGTGATGCAGTGCGATAGGCAAAGGTCCTCTCGAACGTATTCTAAATGCAAGTGCAGTAAGATCGAGGCTCTAAGGAGGGTTTTGCTCGGAATGATTTGAGCTGATGCAAATGCTCTGTTGCGGTACCCATTCTCGCTTCCCTTCCTTACACCACCGGTGATGCATGGTCGTAGCAGCATCCGCGACATCCTCATGTTAGCGAGCCATCAGCACTCTCCCGTGATATTGGGACGATCGCCCGCAAATATCAGCACGGAACCTGTTAGACTGAAGGCCATGATGTTTAGCCCTGCAGATGCATATAGCCTTTGTACCAGCAGCCCCAGGCTTGTGCAAAAATGCAAAACATTTACCGCAGCTGTTCCGCGACGTAGTCAATGATTCTCAACTATGTCTAAAATTTTGAGGCAGTGTCAGTCGAAAAACTGCCTTTCTAATAGAAGAACAATGTGTCTACTCAATTTTTGAGCTCGTTACAGTACCTTTTTTCAAACACATTATTTCGTAAATGATCTTATGACACGAGCTTGGCACCGAAACGAGGAATCGAAAGAGCAGAAACAAAAAGGCGTTCCAGGTCTTTGTGCAATGGCCTTGAAGTTACTTATCAAGTAAACATCGTAACACGTTCGAGGAGTGAATGGCGCAATCTCAACGAAAACTTTACAGCCAATTTTCCACTTTCCTGGTCTTCAGAAGAAGCTGCAGTAGTTGCTGGCTCATGACCACGATTGAGCAGAGTCATACTTTTGGGACAGCGCGTACTGAGGTACTGTTTTTATAGAAACATAACACTTAATATGAGGTCTATTCTGAATGATCGAGATTGCTGCTTAAGTCGAGATTTTAACAAGGCCAAATTATAAATGACGTTCGGACTGCAACGGAGGTATGTTAGTAGCAGGCATACCATCAATCCAATAAAACGCGACACACTCGATAAGGGCGCAGCGCAATTTTTGATGATACGCACTACAAAAAACCCACCTTCAAGTCCAAATGCAAGTATCTACTGAAAGTTCATTCGGACGCCCTCTGGGTTGCTTTCCAGGGACCTCAAGATTCAGGCGGTTTTCGTTGACGTCTTCCCCCCCCCCCTTGGAGGCGATGCTTGCTACTCTTTTGTGGTGATGCCATTTCTGCCGATCAAATGCTCAAATGATCAGTATGGACACCAGTTTCCTTTAAGTCCACAGTCCAGTTCGTGTTTAGTCAATGTTGCTTCGGGCGTCCTCGGGTTTGATTCCAGGGACCTCACCACTCACGTCAATATTACTGATGGTGCCGTCGTCAGAGCGAAAGACGTGACCATACCATTGTAGGCAAATTGCCAGCCATCGGGGCTACAGCGAACCTCCTTTCATTATGCTTAGCCGCGGACCCATCACCATGCGTCGCTACCGCGTCGGTGATCTGTTCCTTAAACCTGTGATTTGGACTGCTTAGGTATCGTCTTGTCGCAGAGCGCCCCAGTCAACGAGCGCTACTTGGACCAGGCTACACACACGCCTGCATTCATCGCCAACTCCAATTTCAGGGTGTAATCAGCGCGACTGTTGATCGAGGCTATTTCAAATATGTAACTCGTTAGAGATCAGCACCGCTGGTCTTTATAGAACCGAATTTCGAGGACGTTATCTTCACATTTATGTACACAACAGGGTTTTCAATATTAAACAGTTAAACGTTTAAATCAACTGTTCAGTGTTCTTTAATCCGCATTGAACTTCAGGCCGTAGACTCTTAGTTGTCGCCGTCGTCCTCGTTCATTATGGTGTCTTCTCCTCGACCGCACAGCCAATACGTAGTCATCAGTCCTTTGCCCTGGAAACACAGTTTCAAACACGCCTTTAAAAAGATAGAATCTTGACATGGATGGGAAAAGTTAATAAATTATTTTAAGGGAATAGTAGTGCGGTTGGTTCAGAAATAATGTTCGCCTCCACTGCTCCAATTGTTCAACAGTCTTCAGCGTGAAGAATCCTAAGGTTCCATGGGAAAGCGGTATTTCGGAAGAGCAGGATTCATTCGAGTAAAACGCATATCAAATATTAATACAGATACAAAACACAATTACTAATAATACACTAATATCATATACGTATATGATAAATGTTAATGTTGTTAGATAAAAATTTATTTCAAACTGTTTATTCACTAGTTCGAAAATAGCGCTCTACCTGAGGGAGCAAATCGAGAAAACCGAGGCACCTTCGCATAGGAGACCTCCCGCAGCCTTCAAGTAGAGCTATGACATAAGGGAAAATACCCTTAAAACAAATACGAACAAGTTTTGGATGAATTGCAAACATTGGAATGCCCGTCGTGAACTAGCGGTAAGTAACAAGTAGTAGTCAAGACTAAAGAAGGTTCGAATGCAGCAAAAGACAACCTTTCATCCTATTTTTAGTGCATTTCCTTGAGGACTTTTCTTTAAAAACGCTTTTACTTAAAAATGAGGGAAAAATAGTAGCAATTGTGGCCTTCATTAATTAGCTGACAACTCAGGTGACCACTCAGTAGCAGAAAAAATTTCCTTCCCCTTTTTGAATTTTAGTGAGGCATTTTTATCCATTTTGTTCTTCTGTGATAAAAGGAGGGAAGCGCATCTGTGGAACCAGTGGACTTCATATACACTGAAAGACGAATTTGCTCAAGAATTAATTGCCACCATTTCGTCGCCACTCTTTTTCAGAAAGCACTGGGATTCTACAAAAGAACTGGGACGGTATATGCTCTAGCAGATTCAGCTTCAGCTTTGGCAAATTTGCCAACAGTCCTAAATCTGTAGAGGGTTTGTTTAGAAGATAACGGAATATTCAACGGTACGATGATGCTCGAAAGTCCGTTGGGAATTCGACTCTCCACAAGCAAGATGAAAAAGGCATGGGAAAATTTTTCCACTACGCTACTGAACCAATCACCTCCAAAACTTAATTCCACCTCATCAGGTGTTCCTTATTTAGCGATATGGGTTGATTACAGCACCAATAATTCGGCCGATGCCGGCAAGCATATCGTTTGTAGGTACTTAGAATTTCGAGAGCGCAAATGCTTAGCGTAGGTATCCTACCCAGGGGCTGGATTCATCAACGACTTACAGCAATTTAAATAAGAAAATGCAGCCGAAGCTCCTGGTAGCGATCTCAAGCTTATCAAGCGATATGGTGATATATTTCACCATATCGCTTGATAAGCCATCACCAGCGTTGATAAGCTTGATATCGCTATCAAGGGTTTCGGCTGTACTTTCTCCGTTAAATATTTGTAAGTCGTTGATGAATCCGGCCTCAGAAGATCATTTTGAGTCGAACATCTTTTACCTAGCTGATATGCTTGGCAAGGAGTGGAGATATTTCAATTTGAATTTGGAGACTTAAATCCCACAACATTTTTGGGCGTACCTAAAACAACGCGAATTACATACGTTCGTCCTTAATAGAATATTTTAGATAATGCGGAGCAATTTCTGTCTAACGTGTCAGAGCAATTATAGTACATAACAGTTTCGCTAGTGTTCTCCTCTCCTTCTCCTCATATTATGACATTCTAAGGCTAAAGTAGGAAGGCGTACCTTTATCATTACTTCACCACGCGATTTAGTCCTGTAGCCAGTGAAGCTTCTTAGTAAGGTGTCCTTCGCATCACCCGATAAGTGTACCAGTGAAGCTAAATAAATAATAAACAGACTTCCACAATGAAAAAGGGAAAGAGTTTCCTTGCATTATTAAAAAGAATTTCTTGCATTTTGTATTATTGTTCTGTGTATGAATGTATTCCAACAATTATCTACGAAGAATAGCAATTCCCCTTCATGTGCCACCTCACCGCGGTGAAGGGGTGAACATCACTTTGTGGTGGCTAACGGCACAAACGGTCACGCAGTACGCGACGCTTTGTCGTGTATGGGCGGCTCTCCTGTATCTCTGGCCAGGAACATGTGAGTAACCAGACCACCGCTACGACTCAAACAACTAAACCCGCGCCCCAGTCCTCCGCGCGCCGGAGGTGGACTTCTACGACGTCGGTTGCATCCACCTCCGGCGAGGGGCCATCTAATCTCGGAGTTAAACTATCAGGACGTCATTGGAATCGGACTACCGGAAACTCCCTCCCACCACGACACGGAAACTGCCTATTCGTCTGCACTTATAACTGTCGTTCGATAGCATCTGAGCAGGATCTTCGAACACTGCTTTACAGAAGCAGCAACATCAAATATGACGTTATCGCTCTGCAGGAAACGAAAGGCAGAACGGAAACCATAAGAAGGACCGACCACAACGAGCTTCTCATTATCGGAGCAAAGGTGGACCGAAAGAATATTGGCGGAGATGGATTTCTCGTCAATTCGACAGTGCACCACCTAGTAGACTCTTATAAGATCATCAGTCCGCGAGTAGCTGTTCTTCATCTGGAAACCAAAGATCAAGGAACCATCTCCATCATAAATGGATATGCTCCAACATCTGCGGCCACAGATGAAGAAAAGGAGGAATTCTACAAGCTGTTCGAAAGGACTGTCAACGACGAGAAGAGCTACTACAAAGTTGTCGTTGGTGACTTTAACGCCATCGTCGGTTCGAATGATCACGACGAATGGAGGCTAGGACCACATGGAACTTCTTCAAGGACCGAAAACGGAGAGCGCCTGATAGACTTCCTATCCGCGTGCCGTCTCTACCATGGGAATTCTATGTTTAAGAAGCCTTCAAACCGACGATGGACCTGGGAAAGCCCAAATGGAGAAACACGTTCGGAGATCGACCATGTTCGTACGAACAGACGCTGGAGTCTGTTCGACGTCTCCATGCTGCCTTCATTTGACACCGGCTCGGATCACCGTCTTGTCCGTGCGAAGCTGACTCTCAAAAAGAGGATGTTCAAGCGTGACACTCATAAACCGGCACCGGTGAGAATCCCCACATTCAAGTCTGAGGAGTTGGAATATGCAATAAAGTCGTACGATTGGAATCTTCTTGAAGATCCATCGGAAGACTACGACCTTCTCTCCAAAGGACTGTTGAAATGTGCTAGCAGCTCTTGCGAAGCCACATCACCGTCTGCTTCAAGACTCAACGCGCATGCGATTGAACTCTTGGAGCAAAGAAGAGCTGTTAAACTGGATCCTAATGCTTCCCATCTGGAAAAAGTCACCAACTCGAAGGCCTGTAGAATTGCAGTGAAGTAGTCCATTCAAGCCTACAGAAGATTGAAGTAGTTAGAAGCGGCTGGGAAAGGTTCAAGCATAAAGCGCTGCAAGCGAGATCTCTGCGATCAGAAGGCAATAATGTCAGCCCTTGTGGATAAGGATGGAACAACGCAAACGTCTCGAAGAGCGATGGAGGCCATCGTTCAAGAATTCTACACAGATCTGTTCCGTTCTTCCATCACTGTCCCGAAATGCTTGATGCCACTAGCTGAGGACGTACCTCCCATTCTGGAATCAGAAGTTGCTCATGCCATCAGAAGGATGAAGGCGGGCACTGCTCCCGGACCGGACGGCATTTCTGCTGATCTCCTTCGTGCGGGTGGCAGTACGCTCTGCTCACTTCTTGCCAATCATTTCAACCATTACCTTCGACTTGGTAGGATTCCGGACTCATGGAAGGAGTCGAAAACAGTTTTAATCTTCAAAAAAGGTCAGCAGGAGGATATCAACAACTATCGACCCATCAGTCTTCTCTCGGTTGTGCACAAGATCTTCACCAAGATACTGCTTAACCGCATGGAGCGTTGCTTGTATGAATATCAGCCAGTGGAGCAAGCAGGGTTTCGCAAGGATTTCTCCTGCATGGACCATATTCAGACTGTCTCACAGCTCATCGAGAGGAGCCGCGAATACCACCTCCCACTCGTCCTTGTCTTCGTGGATTACCGGAAAGCGTTAGACTCTGTGGAAATCAACGCCGTTTTGAACGCACTTGTGCATGCTGGTATACCATCGCCCTACATCCGACTTCTCGGCGAATGCTTCTCGAACACATCGACTACCATCCAGCTGTTCGACCGAAAGCATAAAATTCCTATCGGGAAAGGAGTACGGCAGGGAGACACGATTTCTCCCAAGCTATTCACAGCGGCACTCCAGGATGCCCTGAAAGACTTGAACTGGGACGATAAAGGCTACCTTGTCGACGGTAAACGGATCAGCAACCTTCGCTTCGCCGACGATATTGTTCTCATCTCTACCAGCACGGCAGAAGTCGAGGAAATGCTGAACGAGCTCAATGTGGTAGGTGTGAAGATTGGATTGGACATGAATATGTCCAAGACACAATTTATGGTCAACCAGTGGTGTGACACGGGACTCGTAAGGTTAAATGGAGTCGCTCTGCAACAGGTAGACTCCTACGTCTATGTGGTCTATGTGGGAAGAGAGCTGAACATGGATAACGACCTCGCTCCTGAAATCGCCCGCAGGAGACGCGCAGCATGGGCAGCCTTCAGTCCGATTCGCGAAGTCACCGATGCGGTCAAGGATCCCGGCCTCAGGGCCTCGATATTCAACGCCTCTGTACTGCCTGCGATGTGTTACGCGACGGAAACGTGGCCCGACAACAAGACAATCGCCAGAGCGATGCAAACTACGCATCGTGCACTGGAGAGATGTCTTCTGAGGACGAGCCTTCGCCAGCAATGGCAAGAAGGCCTACGAAGCTCGGAGCTACGGGAGAAGTCGCAATTAGCAGACCAGCTGCAGTACATGAAGAAGTCCAAATATCGCTGGGCCGGACACCTGCTTCGACGAAAGGAAGATAAAATGAGTCTCCGTGTCACAGAATGGCTCCCGAGAGACCATAAGAGACCACTGGGACGACCGCCAACGCGATGGGCAGACTCATTCTCAAGATCTTTCAGAGAGCGGAATCTGCCTCACTGGATGCAAGCAGCCAGAGATCGAGCGGTCTGGAAGAGTTGAGAAGACCTCCAGCCGACAACGGACCATCAAAGTATCAAAGTAAGTAAGAATAGCAATTTAGGGAGCATTATACTGAACAATAGCCGATTGCTGCTAAGAGGTGTACTCATTCATTAATACATAAGATTGAAGAGTGAGCCTAATCTGAAGCACATACATACAATACCGCTCACGTCGCGAGGTCGAAACTGCGATTTGCGACGCTAAAATACCGTCGCATGCTCATAACCCCTTCAGTTTTGTTATTTTTAAAGATTGGCACCATTCGATTCGTCCCTACGAGTTCTACGCAAACATTTGTGCATCTTTGCCAGAACACCCATATTTTCGCCGCAGGTGGGCCAAAAATTGACTGGAACAGGCTTTTGCGATTAGAGCAGCTCAATTCTCAGGACATACGAGCTTTCGGAGCATCTCAAGCATGGCGTACTTTGCCAGTGCTCTGTTATGCCAGGAATACTCCGAGAGTGCGCCGTGTACAATGCATACAGAATCGAGCCTATTAATCGAGTGGGCGAGCGCATGTCCACTGCGCTCCTATCTCCTCTTACTGGGAAGTGCGAAGTCTTCAAGACTATTTCGAACCGTTTGAAGAATGCTATCAGAAACCTCCAGCTGCCCTACTCAGGAGTTTCTCTAAGGCTGTCCAGTTATTCTTTGGAGTGCGCCGTGAACAATGCATATAGAATCGAACCTTTCAATCGAGTGGGCGTGACAGCTTGTAAAGTGAGCGTTTGTGGAGTCTTATCAGAAATTTTCAGCCGCCCTACTCAGGAATTGCTTTACTCTGTTCCGGGGAGACTTTAAACTACTCTGTGAACAATGCATATAGAATCGAACCCATCAATCCAGTGGGGCAACTGTTCGAAAATGCACCACACGCAGGCGAGTTCGCAGCGCAATATCTCTATCAGGTTCGAATCTTTCCGGCTGCCACTTGAGACGTTGTAGGCAGCACAAGGTTCTTGACGTACTCTAAAGCACAATGGTGTAGCTCGTGAGTGGACTAAATTACAGCGCTGCGAAAATGCAAGTGAGGCTTGTGTGGCTCTTTTTTCAATTTCGGTGGACCACTGCGGTAAGACGCGAAGAGCTGACGGCCTTAAAATGCGTGAGCGAGCAGAACACTAAAGACACTTTACGATGACGTGCTCACAGCTACCCAGCTGCCTAAACTACCTTAGCCCCATCTGCTAATTTAGAGCGGCGGACGGGAGCTGTAAAGTTTCTTCGGCCCTTATTCGCCGTCTGCGTTTTCAACACTTGCAATACAACCATTCTGTTCAGCTCAAAGAGCTTTATCGAACGGTATAAATATACAAATATAAATATACAATTTCAGAAAAATCGATTTTTTAACAATCTCGCATGAAGGAGTCCGCTCGAGGCCGCGCGGACGGACGATGATGTCATCGAAAATCGATACCTTCGAATTGGGCCAAGTTTGATACCATTCGATAGAGATTTCATGCTAAATTTAAAGGTGTTATTGACAGTAGGGAAGCTGTAATGTGGGCGAGTAAGAGCGAAGAGAGCATCTACCGCTGTTGTGCTAAATTGCACGCGTGGGCGTGTTCTGAGCTCGATAACTCTCTCATATCTAAACCTTTTCGGTTGCAGCTTGTGGGCTTTGTAGGAAGCAAAATGCTCGCGCAGAAACGCAGCGATGCAGCTTATGATTGCACTAAGTTACAGCTTCGCGAAAATGCGGGTTAGCCTTGTGTGACACGCTTTTTTTCCAATTTCATTCGACTCCTGCTGGAAGGCGCGGGGAGCTAACGGCCTACAAATGCGCCGTCGAGCAAAACACTTAAGGTGCCTTAAGAGGACATGCTCACAACTCCCTAGCTGTTTAGACTGCATTGACTCCAGCTGACATTTTAGAGCTGCGGACTTAGCAGTTGAGTTATTGCAAGCGTCGAACCTTCAGCTCCTTAAGCTCTATCGAATGATGGCAGTCTCAACCAATTTCAGAAAAATCGATTTTTGATAATTTCCCGTTGAGGGCGAAGGCGCTAGACTGAGCCTGTGCGGACGATGATGTCATCGAAAATCGATATTTTCGAAATGGGCCAAATGTTCTCATCCAAAATCATCTAGGGGTTATTTGGGGCGCTTATTAGGAATCCGACGTCCGTTTTTGAAAATTTCGCCGACTTCAGTAGGTTAATTCTCGTTTCATGGTGGTCGAATCAGGATCACCGACCACCCTCAGTTATCGGTATTGGTATTCTCCTGGCGTAATCGTCCAAATAGACTTCGGCATCGTGTTCGGAATCCTGAATAGGCCCCCACACCTATACGAAGTTTGAGCAAAATCGACTCCCCTGCCCTCCAGGGGGGTCTTGGTACGACCCCCCATCGAGAAAATTGATGGATTTTAATGTTAAGTTGTCTCTTATGTTGCAAGCAATTTTAGGAAATGTGAAAGAAAGGAAAATAATTAATTATAATCAATTAATAAATATTTGACGCGAAGAAACCAAAAAAAAAGATTTTTTAGGCATGGCAACGACATATCAACACCCTGAGCACCGCTTCTTCTACGGAAAGAAGACGTCACTTGGATGAAGGTGAAAATGGATCTTACCTAAAGCTAACCTTCAATTTGTAGCAGGAAAAAATCAGCCTTCTCCTAAGTAACCTTTCATCCGATCAGGTGGAATGATTTTCCGATCCTAGATTTTTTCCAAAAACAAATGTTTCCTGAGCAAGGATACCACTGAAGCTGAAAGTGGAGTCCACAACACCATAGCTTTTATTTAGCACTTCTTCAAGAAATTAATTTTTCCTAAGTGATCTTCCTTGCGATCGGGCGAGGTCATGCTCAAAATCTTTTTTTTTTCAGAAATAAAGATTTTTCTTCCTGAACAGAACGATGTCTACAGCTGAAATATAGCTTTACAAAAGCACAATCTTTGATTGATGCGTAACAAAAAACGCTGCTCATCTGGGGCTATTTTCGGTTTGATCAAGAAGGATGGATCACTGGTCGATCGCTCCTCGATGTGACTGGAAGGTGCTATAAATGTACTTTGTTCAACCGATTTAGCTCGTTCATTTTTGAGACTTATGCGAATGCGGGTGGTATTCAAAATACAAAAACAAGTTCTCTTTCTTATATGCATAAAATCAGCATGTAAAATATTTAATATCTTCATGCGCGGCAGGTAGGGTGCGATTTTTGCTTGAAAAAGTTGGAGTAGTTCTACAGAAATGGACATACCTCTCTTAATTTTAAGAGTTGTGCAAATGCGGGCGGCATTCGAAAACTAGAGAAAATGCTCTTTCCGATAATCGCAAGAGCGCTTTTTTAAAAAAGGCATCTTCATGCGCAGCGCGAGGGCTGCGATTTCGCAGCGATTTTTGCCAAATATAGCAGATAAATCGCAGCTCCCGCGCCGCGCACGAAGATGCCTTTTCAAAATTTGGCTTTGCATCCAAAAGATAGAGAATCTCTTCTAGTTTACTGAATGCTGTCCGCATTTGCAAAACTCTTAAAATTAGGAGAGAGTTGTGATAGTTTAGGTGCGGGAATCTGCAATCTGCGACCTTGCAGGAAGGAGAGGTCTTACACAGTTAAACGATCATAATTCACGTGCATTTGAGAAAAGTGCAAATGCAGGCGGCACTCGGGAAACGAGAGAAAATGCGCTTTCTGACCGTCTTAAAACTGCTTCTCAAAAAGGGCATCTTCATGTAGGGCTGCGATTTTCGGCAAGTATTTCTGCAAAAATCGCAGCCTCCCGGCCGCGCACGAAGATGCCTTTTCAAAATTTAATTTAGCATTTGAAAATAGCGAGCTTCTCCTAGTTTTCTTAACGCCACTAGCATTTGCACATCTCTCAAAAGTAAGTGAGTTATGTCCATTTTTGTAAAACTACTCTAACTTTTTCGAGCAAAAAACGCACACTCCCTGCCGCTCATTAAAGCGCCTTTTTAAAAGGTGGTTTTATGCCTGTAAGAAAGAGAACTTCTTCTACTATTTTGAATGCCGCCCGTGTTTGCATAGTTCTCAAAATTGAACGAGCTACGATCGGTTGAACAAGGTACAAGTATAACACCTTCCAATCACGTCGACGAGCGATCGACCAGTGATTCTGTAATAATTTATCTGATACGCGTTATTGAGACTCCGCATCTCTGAAGAGCTTATTATTGGTGCGCCTTCTGTACTCTTGCCCAAGGAGTCGAGTGGGAGTACCAGCGGGCACCTCGTCGGAGCTTCCCATCTCTATCGTAGTACACATGGATCTAGCTTTTCCCACTGCTCTTTGTGGCTGTCATGGATGCGATCTAGAAACCTAACTGGTGCGACAGGCACATGCATGGTATTGTCGCTTGGCATTGTTCGGACTCAAGCTAAATGACAGAAACAAAATACTTGGCGACGGATGGTACTGTGTTCTCACAAATAACATCTTTCAAGTATCTTGGATCAACAGTCAGGTCCGATTGCAGTCTAAAGTTAGTGCTCTGCGAGAACACCATACGTGAGCACCTCAAATCAAAGGTTTATAGGATCTGCCAAGTATCTACGTACGGTGTTGAGTGCTGTCCCTTGACTAAGGAAATTGAATACAGCCTCAGCGTAACGGAATGAGAATGACACGATGGACGTCTGGAGTTACGCGTTTCGATCGCGTTCGCGACGACATACTACAGAGGTTCGTTGTCACCCCGATAGCGGGCAGGTCTTCAAACACGTTGCATTCTGACTTGAAGGTAGCTGCTGTTCTTATTAATTTTCATCTGATCGCGAGAATTGGCGCTGCAACGCGAGACTAGCATCCCCTCCTCTAAGCGGGACAGACGCTAATAAAAACGATGGTAGTAATGGAGATGGTTCACAAAGATCTACAGAGAAAGAAAAAACTGTCGGTCATGACATGCTCTGCAACTCAATACACATACGTCAATAGCGTTTTGATTTCAACTATTTTAAGGCATTTTCCTAAATGCCACGGAGTAGAAGGGGTTTGGACTCCATTCCATCTTTAGACGGCCAGGAAAAAGAGAACTGCCGTTAGAGCCGTCCAGTGCTGCTTCGGCACCAACAATTTTGTTACTGACGGATATTAAGAGCATTTTGAGAACACTGGTTTTATCGCGCGTTTTTGGAGTAATGGAATGTTCTACATTCTATGAAGGGTTAAGGGATGTTGGTAGGAGTTCTGCCTGCTAAGGTGTTACATGCACCCTAACCTCCATTTCCTTCCAAACAATGTACGTTCCACTTCCATCTGCAACGCAGCGCCTTGCCCTACTGAGCACTCAACTCTCAGTAGAGCACTCAAAACTGCATTTCTCTTGGGTCCGGAAGAGGAACTGTTGAAGAAGTGAAACTAATACGTTTTCCATTGCTTTCCATCCGACTAGCCGTGTTCACCGTGTCGCCGAAGAGACAATAACGTGGCATGGTTAAGCCAACGACGCCTGCCACTACTGGTCCTGAAAGAAAAATATTGATTCTCCTGTAAGTTTTTCTTTCTCATTTAACTACCACTGTTTAACAATACATATGTTTCAATATGGCAACGATCGTTACCGCTGTGTACTCCAACACGAATTTTGATCGTCTCGTCAGGCAAGTGTGGTACTCGAAATGTCCTCAGACTAATGATGAGCGCCAGAGCGAGATCGCAAATCGCCTTGATGTGCTCAATTCCGTTTCGGCTCGGGACTCCAGAGGCACACAAATAGCCGTCTCCAATCGTTTCAACCTTGAAATGTGAAACTTCTCGACAATATGGGGAAGACTGATCCAAAATTTGCACCTTATATACATCGTGTCGTGCGATGGTTCCATCAAAAATAGTGTATAGCTCGTTCAGCAGGGCTACTACCTAGAACGCAAGTAAGCTGAGAACTGAAGATTTCATCCGAAAAAAAGTGCTACATGTTTTGAAGCTGTGCATGACTCATAACTCAGGGTGTTGATCAAGCTGAATGATTTTCTTAACTGTAAGAAAACGTAGTGGTGAACAAACTACCCTAGCAAGTTGACAAACCTGCAGAGGAGTACATTTACTCGCCAAGGTTGTGAAGGAAACAACATCTGAGAAGAAGATCGTCACCTCGTCGTAGCTCTCAGGTTGCACCACCTCTCCGGCTTTCAGTTTCTCTGCAACTTGCCTGAAAACGAAGAAGTTTTTCTTGAGATGCGATCACTCCTTTTTGAAGGGATGGAAACATTCAACGGAAAGATTAGTTTGTTGCTCGTAGCTCTCATGCGGATTGACCTACTTGGGTAGCATTCGATGCAGGAGGATGTCACTTTTCTGCTTCTCTGCGACAAGCTCTTTCATTCTCTCTTCAACTTCTTCTTCTAGAGAGCTTGCGTAGGTCTCCAAAGTGTTCATCACGTGGTCCATCAAGTTTATTCTCCTAAAATAGGATTAATTATTGCTGTGACTTCATACCGTAATCCATTGCAGCAGTCCTGAAGGCTATGTTAAGTTACCAAGGTGGGAACTCCCTCTTGCGAATTCACTATTTGAAACTCCACTCCAATCTACAGAGAACTACAGACCTACCTATACCAATTCTAGTGCGCTCTTGCTGGGCCGTGTACCCAAGATATGATTGACTGTTTCTGTGGCTCTAATTCATGATCGATCACAATTGTTCCAAAGTTTCTTTCATTTGCATTGACAGAAACATTCTTTTGAAATCGATTTGGTTGGAAAAATCTGCTTAATTTTACAAAGCATAGTTAACCTACCAGAATCAGTTCTAGTGTATTCCTGTTAGGCCATGCAGAGGGAATGTTGCAGGCTCAATCCCGTCAAGCGTTCCGGTGACTTCGCCTAGTTCGGAGCCGCCAACTATGTATTAATGATTGTCGTTGGTGTACAGCAGCAACGTGTGGGGTTTCGAGATATGAAGCTGTCAAAAGGCAACGATAAAACATCTCGCCAAAATTACTCTAAAGTGGAGCTGTTCAGCATCCATGAGGTGGCACAAGATCACGCCCTCCAAGCGTATTGGAAAGCAGTGATCTAATAGGAGCTGCGTTCAACTTGTAGCGTTCAGCACAATCTCCAAGAATGTCTCTCACACATGGTTGCTTTTCCTTCTCGCTTTGAAGGCCGGTGCCTCTCGTGAAGAGCAAGTTGTTTGAAACGTGTTGCGATGGTTTAGCAGAAATATGTCTTGTATCGGCGGAGAGTCGTTGGATACACGCCCTCAGAAAGAGGCGGAGCGATGGGCGCGCCGGGGACAAGATGTCCGGATCCCTGCCTTCACATGGAGGCGTCGCATTTCTAATTACTTCCCTCGGCCCTGCAGCTCTATCCTGAACTGATCTCGTTCTTGAGACAAGAGTCAGAATCTTGTTCACCATATTTGGAGGAAAAGAGTTTTCAGCTGCAGCGCCAAGGCTTTCTTCAGGTCCCGCCACATTGCTCAATACTAAGGCGTCGTCCGCATTTTCCGACAAGTACAGCAACATTTAGCGAGATATGTCATGACAACATCCACTAGAAAGTTCTTCAACACAAGGAAAATTGTCTGATCTTTGGAAGGAGAGGACGGTGCGCCGCTTTTGCGTACAATTACAGATAAGCCTTCAATGTAGAAATCCTGACCGGAATCACCCATAGTCTCTAGTTGAGGTGAAAATTTAAAGGATTGTGGCGAAAATTGAAAGAATCTTGAGAGAAGAGCGACGTTCTCCCTTCCTCATCTGCTTCCATAACCGAGCCGACTGGAAAATGACTTTGGAGTTCCCCGAGATACGCTTCCCAATGGTCTCCTATCAGCTGTTAGGTTTTGGACGACGTCACGCCAATTAACCCTTTCACGACATTGTCCGACGATGTCGTCGGACACTTTTTTGCTGTGTGGGACAATGTCCGACGATGTCGTCGGACACCATCATAAAAATAGTTCATGGAAAATTATCAAGCATTTAATAATAATCAATGAGTCCACTAATATCTACGGTCAAGACGGCCGTTGGGAAACTTCATTCGTTACTGTTTTCCATATTTTACAAATAATAGAAACAAAATAAGTCAAATAATCAGCGCGCGGGAAAAATGCGCATTGTCCCACGCGGCAGTCACCCGAAAATCGCGCGTGTCTTGAAAGTGTTAACGATGGTTTCGTGCGCAGCAAAATGGTTCAAATAGGGCGGCGCGGGCAAGGCGGGAAGGGGTGGCGGGCAGCACGGTGTACCGAACGACTGCCCCCGTTGTATGCCCATACAATAAGTCTTTGGAAAGGTGCACCTACCTACTTGAATGTGGTGCTTCCAACAAGGCATATATCGGGGAAACTGAATGTGTACAGGCAGTTCGCATTAAAGAAAACTTTGTTAGTGAAAGGCGTGCATTTTGACCAATCCTCTGGAAAGCACAGAGTTGAGGGGCGTGGCGAACCGATTTTGACTGAAGTGCACGATTCGAACGTACGAGACCGACATTTCGCCGAGAAGAGAGTTGGAAGCGATTAGGATTTCTAAAGAAAAAAGCGCGAGGAATAGTCGGAAGAGTATCACTCGATTACTGGTGGATTCCTGCCAATTATCGCATTGTGAATTATAAACCGACTTTTAGTGACAATCGTCATATTTTGGGGTTTCTAGTTTTGTACATGGAACGATGTCTGAAAGACGGGGTTTCAGAGAGCGTTTGGTCGGGTAAACAACAAGCCCGCATCCTTGGACTACTTTAAGGCCTCTGAAGACGACGAACAGGTCGAAACGTAAAACCGCTCAAATACACTGATCCACCTTTAACCCCGTTTGGTACAGAAGCATTAACATATCCATGAAAATTTAGATGCTTCACGAAGAAGGAACATAGAAATTACTGTTTTGTGCCTTTTACAAAGAAATTTCTTTGCTATTGAATATCGCTTATGTTTTAACACAAGCGATAATGCTGGATATTAAACGCTCAATACAGAAGAGTTTTTGACAGGCTCTACACTTTGTGTCACCGAACAATTCCAAAATAAACACTCACCTTCCTCTTTGTATCGATCTTAGGCTAGCCGTAATAGTCTTTATTGGTGGGCGATATCGTGCAGTCTCAGCCCAACATTCACGAATCAAACGAATCTGAAGGCTGACAGTAGCTTTTTTTCTAACTGAGCTTGATCTCAGACTTCAAATTCTAACCAATGCTTGCATGACCTCGTCGGTCTCTCCTGTATTGATATTCGGTCGAAAAGGAGTCATTGAGACGTTTCTAACAAGCTCGATGATATCTGAAGAAACAGCTCTTCACACTGAATCGGACGCAGATAGCAACAGTCATGAACAGAAGCACCAAACGCAGCAATGAACGATAACTTTTGAACGCGATACGAGTTACCATTTTTTACATTTTCCGTAAACGGGCAACGAAGAGATTCCTCATTTTCGGGTGCTCAGAGCACAGCTGATTTATCTTGGCAGGCAAACAATTTCGTTTTTTGTTTCTTTTTGTAGACATGGTTTACTTATTAGGCAGTAAAGTCAGTATAAAGTTAATGTGGAGTTGATTAATTAGAACTCCTGGGTTACGTGATGTATTAAAGCAAAATCTAACCTTTGACAGTCTCCTTACGGTTGTCGAGGTCCCACGCCAGAGACTTCGTTAGTAGTTCACTAGCGACAATAGCAAAGCTAAAAATTTGGCTCCGTGACGCGTGGGAATTTTGTGACGATAAATTCAAAATTTTCATCCAACATTTATAAAAAATTAAGCCATGAGTTTGAAATTTCAAATATGAAAGCCGCGCTCCGAATCGATCCAATGTTTGGGATGCTTTGGCGCTTTCATGTATGGGCAGCAAGATTTCCATTTTTTTTAAAAGTCGTTTAAAAAGATAAGGGAGAAAGGTCGGTGATAGTAAATCGCCTCATGCTCCCTGCATCCTAGTTCTATTAGGATGTCGAGCGGACCCTTTCAAATAACATTTGGCCTATACAACACAGTTGCGTTGGCCATCGAAAAACCAGCATCTGCTTTATCCTTCTGCAACAAGTCTAGTATCAATTTACTGACACCGGAGGTATTGAAGGCTTGGTTGGCCTGGAAATCCTAAAGACGAACCCTGAATCGGCGAAATAAAACCTAAATCACGAGATAGCCGTCGCCTCCTATAGCTGCGCAAACAGGTGCCCCTGGAGTTGCTTACTTGGTAGAAAATTTCTCAGGGGACTATAAAAGGTAGACATTTATACACACTCACTCCTACAACTTTTTTGTATAGGCTAATTTCGTATTTAAATTCCCTTCGCGATTTTCCGAACAAATAGGATTCTAGCGCCTCGCACTATAAGTTGCTGTCTAACGCTTTTTTTACCGCCATTTCATGCAACTTTATTATTACAACTGAAAGTCAGGTATAGCCGTGGTGTGAGACTACATGTAATGTGTGTCAGATGGTCTAATGGGGAGCTGAATATCAAATCGCTCGGTACATTTACGGCCAGTGAGCAATCCGTTCACTCCCAGGGTCTGATAGGTTTGAACTAAATTTTTTTCAGTGATGGATGAAACGCTACCAGTTTTTAGATAGTTATGATTTGTGCCACGAGGTTTTTAGGTGGATCCTTATTGAGCAGGCTCAGACGTTTTGACTTGCCGTCGTCTACAGAGGCCTGAATGTCGCGCATCAGTTTTATTTGCGCTGTGCTCATCGAACTCACCAGTGAGAAACGAACTCACCAATCCACTGCAAGGACTCACCGCCTACGTCACTTAACCACTGGGGGAGAAAGGGGCATACTGCACACCACTGTCGCCGACAGCCCCTTCTACAGTCCTCAGTCACACAACCGGCAGAAAGTCACTTGTAAAAGAAAGACACTCATTTCGGTTGTTCATCACTGGATTTCTTGAGAAGTCAGTAAGTCACTTCAGTATGCCTCTAGCGCTTCCCCTCTCTAAAAAAATCCATCAAGTGCCCAATAGTTAACTGACGTCGGCAAACATCAGCCGTTGCGGTGGATCCAGCTGGTGATTTTGTTTTTCCCATTTGGTCTCACCCTTGTATTGGTGGAACAGGTCCGAACTGCTAGCGCAGGCGCTTGGAGTAGAGCGCAAATAAAACTGAAGTGCCACGCTCAGGCCTCCGAAGACGTTAAGAAGTGAACCTGCTAAATAAGGATCAATCTAGTAACCTCGTGTGGCACAAATTATAACTAACTAACAACTACAATGTCGAGGTTTGAAGGAGAGACATGTTGGGTCAGTTTTGTCGTCTGAATAGCAAGCTCACGTCGTTTTATGTAGCGATACAATAAGCACTCAAGCACCGCGATAAAGGGATTATTCCTAATTTCCCACTTACTGAAGCCGGTCTTCATTTGTAATTTTCGATCTTGCGCTCAACGTTAACCTAATATTAAGTAACTATGTCGAATTTGAAGTAGGTTCTCAGCACACATCTGATTGTCAACTCAGAATTTTGGCAATATCTTCAATCCTCAGAGAACTGATCGAAAAAATTCACAGGTGAGGGTACTATGAAGTCGTGTCGTTCAGCAAACCTGTAGATATCTGCTTCGGCTGATGCTCCACCATCAACCTCCGCACGAAGAATCTCTGGTGCGCTCCATAAAAGCTCTAGAAACAGGCACATAACAGCTTCAAGTTAAAGTTCTTGGATTTTAAAAATTTTACTGTATTTTGAAGCAATATAAGGCATCTTTCCCTCTTTTCCGTTTAGAAATAGCCTAAGCTTTCATAAAAATTGTACAATATGAAGAAAAACGTATCTTCGTTTAGAACACAAATTTTTTTCTACAGGAGTACAGTTGTTGTAGAGTGATATATGACTATGGCACGTGTAGCGCAGTCGAAGAAGGTGCCGGCTGTCCTGCGCACCCACTACCTGGATCTTGATTCGTATTTGCCGGCCAGCCAAGCTTTTCATTACTTCGAGATTGGTGAATTACCAGACGAAGAGAAAAACGAACAGGCCAAATATGCATTCAATTCGCTTTCACCATATCCTGTAGAAGTCGAAAGCGTGTAGCACCCCAAGAAGGAGTGAGTAACGCCGTCTTTTTTCTTTTTATCTCTACCCCGACGCTCGCGAAAAATGTGCTACGATGATGGGGCCATATTTAGTTAACCTAGCGCCTGACATTTGCCAAACACCGCATTGACGCACGCGATTAAGGCATGTTATTGAAAAATAAAGAGCTTTCTGTTATCCTATAGTCATTCTCTAAAACTAAATACATCCAGAATCGTCAAACAGAGACAATTTTGATGTTGGTTACGCCTTTTTGTCTCTTACCTACTTGCACATTACATCAATCGTATAAAGCCGGCAAGGTGGCTGAATGAACGGAGTTCTGTCTCACCTTCATCACTTATTGGCTCCACCTCTTTGATGTAGGACAGACCGTAGAACGAGATCTTGACTTGCCACCGATCGTCCACGACGCAGACCTGGCAGAATAGCACTGTTAAATGAAGCCGGCGTTGCGTTGGAAATACAGCATTTAGAAGATAATTAATATGCATATTCGTTTTCACTGACATGTTAAGTTCGCGAACTCGCGTAAATAAGCGGAACACGAAAAGTAGCATATTCACTGTTCTGGGGCCGTATTCCATCAACGCACGTATTCCATCGATTTAAGGTCCGCATTTCACCCTACCCAACTATACCTTCTATCCCTCCTGATTCTATGAATTGGTGAGAGGCTTGTCTGAGAAGGAAAAAACGAGGGCTTCGCAGAAGGCTTCCCAAAAGTAGTTGTACAGACCAAATCCGCATGCGGACACCCGAATTTCATCTAGTTTCTTCTTTAAGAAACAAACATCTAGCCGTAATATGTCAACCGTGAGCCAACTGTCTCTGCGAGGTCCAATACAAGTAGAATGTAATAGTGCTACGGAACAATTGGTTAGCGCCAATGTTTATCTCTGCTATTCTATGTTACTTCTTGAGATTGCTCGCTCATTCAGAATACAGCGTGGCAGACAGACACTGCAGCAAAAATTAGTCATTTTGTAATGCAGGAAATAAACCGAAGAACTTGGTAAATTTTAAAGCGTTATAAGAACGCTCGTTGGAGATTACGATCAGGCAGTAGTGTTTGTAAAGCCGCTTCATGAGAGCCATCAAATCGTGGGAGTAACTTTGCGGACCATACCGCAACATCTCTGACGGGATTTGATTTCCTATTTGTTTCAAACACATCACCTCCTCTTTTCTCCGCTTTGCAGAGCAGATTTTTTCTTACAGCAGGGAGTAATGTTTAACGTAATTGTTTAACCCCGAAATTTTTGTTTGCGATCAAAGCTTGCTCTAGGAGGAACTCGAACCCACTCCGTCAGTTTGCTACTACCTACACCATCGCTGCTGTTGGATGACAAGAAACTTTCTTTATATCCTAGGAACGATCAATCGGTACTCACCCGTGGTATCGGCAAAGAGTGCGGATTCGGGTATGGCCTGTCACAACAGCGACAAAGCACCCGTACATCTATCCAAGGAATGATCAAAAATTCGAAGATGGAGGAATTTCGTGGTTACCGTTTTGCAGATACGATGTTGTGCAGGTGGAGACAAAATCGCTAGCACTTCTTTTATTTTTGCTATTAAAATCACCGCTTTGCTGAATGTGCGTTTTGTTATAAATGGCAGGATTTGCTGTAGAAATAACGCTATATTGTTGTGCCTTCCAAACCGTTGTTTTTAATGAACGTTCTTTTTGCGCGAAAACGCTCTTATTACACGAAAACCTATAGTGTTGAGGGAGACGCATTCAAAAAATTGTGGAAGGCAATATTTACTATGCTGAGCCCAACTTTGTATGTCATTCGGTTTCTGAGAAGGAGTCTTAGGCTCACTGCTATTTTGACGTTTCTAAATTGGTTCAGCTATAACAAATTTATCACTGAAAAAAGTGGAGGTTGGATATCCAGATGGTGAGACGTGCAGCATCACATTCTACTTCCTACTCTTTCCCACCCACAATAAGTGTTCGCGTGATTCATAGTATTGTAGAACATATTGTCATAGCTTAGAGCTCATAAATCTTTGAAGATTACATTCTGCATAATGATACGTTAGGAAGACGCCTGAATAATGAAGCTGTTGCATTTTGTTGCTGCATTGCAGAAGATCAGCAAATTGCGTGGGGTTTCGAAAAAAGCGAAGCTGCACTAACCAGGTCGTTCACTTCAGATAATGCTTAGATAATTCCACGATCTGTTAAGTATTTGCACATCCATCACCAATCGTATCCTCCATTCCCTAGTCATAACTGGGAGACGGATACTGCATCCAATAGAGGGAATGGCAGACCGCCATAAACCTTTGAACACTGTCTCTGTTGAAACTTCTACCTTGATCGTGTCCATGAAAGTTTTGTGATCAACTCCATGTATGTCTCCATTTTTTGGGTATTCATAATAAATGTGAACCCGCGCAACGTGGTGACGCATTAAGAGGAGGCGCTGGCTCTTGTCTACAGCCCGAATCAGGTTCTTGGTTCGGAATACCCACCCAGGCCGACCAAGCCTTCCATCCCTCCGGAGTTGGTGAATTGTTGCCTATATCTGAAAATGATATTTATTTATTTCTGGCGCGAATTAAAGTCAGTCATATAGCACTGACTGCTAACCACCGCAAGTCATTCTGTAGGCAGGTATACTTTTAAAATGCCTTCACGACATTCTGTAGAAGTAGAATACGTGGCGCATCCCAAAAGAGTGATTTAGGACGTCCATTATCGTTGATTTCAATTTCAATTTTACTGCGTGCGGAACCATATATAGGAGTAAAGAAACCAATGACTAAAGTCAAATGAAACACGGAACGCAAAAGGATTGACCACAGTAGATCAAATGGCACTGTTACGGCTGACCATATGCGTGTAGGAAACGGTCACAGCGGTCAGGAGAATGACCAGGAATTTTCGGAAACAACTAAATGTCAACACTTCAGGTGCAGAGATAAAAGGTTTTTGACCTTTGCTAATCGGTCAGGGACTTCCACATTTTTGCTCATCTTGGGATACTCCGATCCGGCTCTGTAGGTGAAAAAGTGCTGCCCGGGCGTTGGTCGTCGTTGATTAGGTACCAGCTTGCGCTCAAGTCCTGTGTTCGTAAGCATGTAAATGTGAAGGATTTGTTAGGGTTTGAGCCAACTAGTTTTTTCCATTATTTTAGCAGCTATAATGACACCATTTCTTTTTCTTCTATTAAAGAAGAAAAGACTAGGAGGTTGGAGACTACTAAAATTTAGTATTCTGTTCGTAGTAGTATGTGAGGAATACCACTGTAGGTGAACTGTAGGTGTAAGAGACTCGTATTAACACTTTTCCTGTGAAATTATTCTGAACCTTCTCTAGCGTGTAAATTAGGGTCTTTTTCAAGGATAGAAAACACGCGTGTAAGTGTTCAAGAACAGGACGAACATAAATTGCATACGGCTTAAGGAGTGGTGAAGAAGCTCATGAACTGACGATCTTGAACAATAGGAACAACCTCAGGCCGGCTTTATTAGAAGTGGCCTTACCACGCTCCTTGAGCGCCCCCCAAAGCTAGAGACAGTCGACACCTTCAAAAACAGTTCAATTAATCTTATCTCAGATTAAAAGTTCTTAGATGGAACACTTTCGATTTGTTGTCAGACAAAGGGAGATTCCATAGGTTCGATCATTAAACAACTTCATTCATTGCGGCTTCGATACTAATCGAGTCTTCAGAATTCTTCAAACAACATAATGGTTAACAATGCCAATTTTAAGGATTTTTTCGTAAAGTCATCAACAAACCGAGCAAATAATTACAGGTCTGCTGGGTTTACTAGAATTACTATATGGAGGTTTCTTTGATATTGGTGTAGTGAATAAACGCCTCTACTAGGCACTTCCGCGCAAAAGAATTGAGCTAAATAAGAAGTCAAGGAGGTTCGAAATCTGATGAGCAGAGTCCTTAATGAATTGAAAATAAACACCATGAGGTGCTTCGGATAGGACATTTTACCACCCAGAGTTCCCAAAAATTTTCCCCGGCTAAACCAAGTCGAATTTTGCCTACTTGGTGAGCTATTACCTACACAGCAGTAGCATGTGATTACCTACAGTCTCATTTTTATAAACACTTTTGAAGGAATCTGCACTAAGTTCGCTTTGTCCATATCCGTGACAACGCTGACCATCGTCTCTATGCAAAGCAATGCATATGCGACGTGTAGTTCTAGGTGCACGCTTTCTTGGGACAAAGAAAACTAGTATCGCTGATCATAGCTTGCTAAGAAAAGACTCGTTCTTCGCTCTTAATTATAGTCACCTTTTCGTTACTGCAGCAACACTAGCGTGCGGCGAGAACACAGAATACACCAATAACTGAGCTTTTTCTTTGCAAGAACCTGATATTAGCAGAAATACATAGGTATGCACTACCCTGTAGTTCAGTGAGCATTTAGAAGATTACCTATTCTGTATGGCAGCAGTATGAGCAGAAAAATTAATTGTCGCTTGAGGGGTGATTTGACTTCCATACAAAGTAGACTAAGGATCACTGAGGAGGGGCTATTGAAAGCAATATGAGATCCATTGTTCTCAACAAGACAGTGTTCGTAACGTAATGAGCGGTTGTTTTCAATGTGTGATTATGTTTATGAATAACTATGTTTGTTAGGCGTTGAGCTGCTCTCTTCCCTCTTCAGTAGGGGAGGAGTATAACCTCCTTTTGAGGAAAGAAGCATAAAGGGTAGCATGCCGGATGCGTTCCTTTTGCAAACCAGAAGTAGGTAACACCTCTTTCAAGATACGAATCATATTTCAGATGAAACGGCCCATCCAATAAACTGTAGTGGGGTTGCATTCAAGATGAAAGCAAGTCATTCTTTTACACGATAGAAGTCATTCTAATCTCTATCAATGGAGTTACCCGAGTTATGCTCTGGAAAAAAATATGTTGTACAGATGCACTTCCTAACGCTGTCTATTTCATGTAGTAGAAAATTCTTACGTAGTAAATCATAGAGTTTATGGTACCCAACGCTGGAAAATGTGGTTTCCAACGCCATGCGAATAATATTTACTTTATTTACTACTCAGTAGCAACGCCATACTCTTGCTGAAGTTTTCCGCTTTCCTTCTCTTTCATAAATAATAATAGAAATTTGAGCGTTTTACTGTAACGTAATTGAATGAGGGTTTTATAACCATTCAGACAGTGTATTCGTTCCTGGAAATCTATAGAATGATAAAATTAGTTTGTATTGAATTCTAGGATGTCAGGGCTAAAATGTTCTCCCAATTTTTAAGTGAACAACAATTCTGAACATTTTCGAAACCCGACTTTCGTAAATTTTAAAAATTTTAAAGGTTCACGGGAGCAGTATTAACAAATGCAAAATGCTTGCCTGAGAAGAAAGGCGTCCGTGACAGACCATGAATGAGCTGTGGATAAACTGCAAACCCTAAACAATAATTTAGAATATTGGTTTTTGTACCCAAGAAAGGGGAAACAGAAGTTGTGTTATTAAGTTGTAAAGAACCTCTTGACACCTTTAGCAGCGTATAATTCGGCTTGTAGTAAACCCTTTTACTCAAGTTTAAAAATGTTTTCTTTCTACATCTCTAAGAATGTGATGTATATTCATATAGTTTTTGGATCATTAAACTTGAAATTCTGATATATAAATTATGATCTAATAAGCTGTGAAACGTGGATTTTGTCTCATGCTAGTTAAGAGCAACAAGTGTTTCCTTTAAGAACAAATATCAATATCAGTGACCAAAAAATTAGGCGGACATAGCTAGGTAAACGAGATATACATCACAAGTGCTCCGAAACTCCTCGGAGTATCTCGCCCTTGCGCGCTTCGTGCGACCTTGAAGAACACTAGGCCAAAGTTACTTCAGTGTAGCTGCTCAATTTGCTTTCTTCTTTTGCTAGAAATATGAAAACCTATTTTTGACAACCTTGCAATGTCGATTTACTGATTAGTTTGACAGTATGAAGCGGTCCAACATTATTTTCAGCATCGGCATCATCTCTAAACAGTTCAGTAACGTAATTTGTTTGTGCCAATCAGTGCCTTCGCCTTTTAGGCTGTTTGCCAACCCTTCTGATGCCCTAACGCCCTTCCAGGCCAGTACCAATTCATGCTGGCATACTCACTCACCGGTCAAGCAAAAATCGACATTTCGAATAGGTACTGAGCATCCGATCGATTTTAGTCGCACGACGAAAAACCTCCCTGTCCGGAAGGAGAACATTTACTTTACTCATTCAGAAAACGATGTTTCCCAACTGTCCTATGTCATAGGCAGTTCTTAACCACATCATTTTATCCTTTCATAAAACAACATTACAACCATAATACATCAGCAGAAGAACTGAGGTATAAGGCGAACCCAAAAGGACACAAAGGAAAACATGTTGTTAAAGCATTAACCGGCACTGTTGTACTTTCACGACTACAGGGAGAGGAAGAATTTCTCGACTGCATTGTTGAGATGCAGAAGTACCAGTTTCATAAAAGTCTAATCGTTACTCTCCTATGATAATTCCCTTGCACTTTCTAGTATTCCGAGTAAGCGAACAACGTTGACTGTAATACATAGCTCTTAGGGCCTGTTCATACTTCGCGACAAGAGCGACTTGTCGCCCGTGCAAGACATGCATATCGATTAAAAACGAGCGCGCGCCGCCGAAAAGTGTTCATACTCGAGCGCCGGCCATGTCGCTCCAGTCGCTCTTGTCGCTCTTGTCGCTGCGCATGCCGCGCAAGCCACGCGAGCTATGCGCGCTGCGCTCTCGTCGCTCTCGTCGCCCGTGCAAAACATGCAAATCGATTAAAACCGAGCGCACGCCGCCGAAGACTGTTCATACTCAAGCGCCGGCGTTTGTCGCTCCAGCCGCTCTTGTCGCTCCAGTCGCTCCAGTCGCTGCTGTCTCCCGCGCGCTGCGCTCCTGTCCCTGCTGTCGCGAAGTATGAACAGGCCCTAAAGCTTTATGCTGTCCCAAGCAATGCAAGGAAATGTCTCGTTCTCTTCGTAATCATTATCCTATGGAACGATTTACATTAAGTCTCCGATGACCATAGGACACTTCCACTGTATCCTCAACGTTATGAAGCCGTCGTGACCAAGGACACGTCCATTCATAACTACGGTGTCGTAACGCCGCTCAAGATCACCATCATGTCCTCCTAACTGTGTTTCTCTCCTATCCGTCTGGTGTCAACAGCTCCTTCGGCACCTTATCTGAACCCCGAAGCACGACGCCATTTCTCAATGGAAAGTGTTCCACAGCCTCTCCCCTGCTATAAGCTGATATTGGTTGCCTTCCCCTGCTGTGGAGACCTTCCATGAATGCTAATAACCACGTAACTTCCGCCCGGTTCGGATAACTCCTAAAGAAGATCGACAATACCCATCATTTTTGTTCAAGACTTTTTAAAAGAAAAGATCAAGCACGATTCTACATGCACTGCAGCTGTGTGAAGAATCTAAGATTAGCTTGGCTAGAGTGAAGCTGCTAGAAGAAATAACGAAACGAATTAATCCCATTCTGAGTCCCGCCTCACGATGTCATTTCAACGTGGGAATTGTTGCACAGCCTTTCCTTGCTGTGAAAACCATTCCGTCAACACTCATAACCACCCGATCGGTTAAACCTACAGAAATTCGGGAACAGTACAAACATCTGATCAAAACTTTTGAATAGAAAATGCTAAGCACGATTCCGAATGCACTGCAGTTGTGAAAGGAATTTAAGATCAGTTTGACTATAGTAAATCAGGCAGAACTGAAGATTGTGCAGTTGGTGCTCGCTCCCTAAAGAATGAGCTCACATATCTATCCAGCTCACGACCGTACACAAACAAAATAAGTGCGAGAAAAACTAATCACTAATTTAGGGAATTGAAACAAAGAAATGCCATAGAGAATTATTATATAACCTCCTTTTAATCGCAGTTCTATGTAGAACCCGACGCACGACCCCTTTTCTGTACGGGACGTGTTCCACAGCCTTTCAGCTGGTGTTAAGACCTTAACGCTCATCACAACAATTTCCACAGCGATCGGCTTCGGCCTCCTAGAGAATGTCGATAAAATCGAGAATTTCTCTTCAAACCTTTCCAAAATAAAAGCTTGACTACGATTTCGTCTTCATTGGAGCTACGAGAAAGAATCTAAGAAAGCTTTAGCTAGAGAAGCGTAGCGAAAAGTGAAGGCTGGGAGGGACCTCCTCAACGCTGAACTTACATCAATCGATATCTGGCAAATGAACTTGCACAATGCGCATACAGAATTAAAAACCAAGCCCATACTAAACGAACTCAATCGGAGAAATGACATAGGAATATAGTATGTTTGCCATCAATCGCAATTCTGATTCACGAGACACGACGCCTTGGTCCCCCTACCAGAAACTAGATTTTAGCTATTTTTTGAAGCCGTCATCAAAAATTTTTGTGGTCCCTCTAGATATTTACCAATAACAGAGGTTGCCCTGGAAACTCAAACATTGCATTTAGGAATTTTTCATCTACGTAAAAGTGCCTTGATCGAACGTTCAGACACTATCCAGTGCAAGCTATAGCGCTCCCAGAAATTACACCTTTTGGATACCTTCTTTTGTATTTAGTCTAACCATAGGTTATAGAACATGAACTGAGGTAAAAAGCGTGATTACCCATATCAATAGCTTCCCAGGGGATGTATTGTCGCCGATTCCCTTAATCATTTACACTTCTGATTTACCTTACTGGGTCAAACGACATGGCGCTAAGTGCAAAAAAGGTTGGCTGACGATATAAAAATATACAGAAATATTACTAGAGCAGATGACCACTTTGCCCTCCAATGTGGTTTGAGATGTTGCCGACTGCTCG
This sequence comes from Heligmosomoides polygyrus polygyrus, assembly GCA_947396885.1. Taxonomy (NCBI): domain Eukaryota; kingdom Metazoa; phylum Nematoda; class Chromadorea; order Rhabditida; family Heligmosomidae; genus Heligmosomoides; species Heligmosomoides polygyrus. Next base: position 69,594,186 of record OX377204.1, on the reverse strand, counting down.
AATAGGTAGAAGATACCTATCTCAGCACCAAAAACTAGAGTTTTTCATCTCGCAATTCAAATTCGGCTAAGCCCTTTTTTACAACCGTGATAGTAGCAACCTACTTAGCAAAAATAGTCTGTGAGATCTTGGCTTGATCTTGGTTGAAAAGCTGTTCTCTCAGAGCATTGCGAGATGACTATAGAGAAAGCGGGAAAACTACTCAAAATATTTTCAGAGCTCTATTTACAAATTCGGCAGGTCACTTGCTTCTTGCATTCAAAATCATATGTTCGCACAATACTGTAGTACTGTGTTTATTCCTCACTTTAAACGCTGTATGCAGAGACCTGAATCCGCACAGAACGGCTACACTAGAAAGCTGTGGTTATGCTTAAATGGCTATGTCTACACCACTATTCCATCAACACCTGATCTTAATATATTATTCAAACTGAAATCGCTTGCTATTGATAGAGAGCGAAACGATTTAATTATGATTCTCAAAATGATGACTGAAAAGGTAGCACTTCTCTTAGTTGACTCAACGCTGCCCATCATTCTGCCACAAGAGGTTGCACAGTTAAAATTCATTATCATATAGTCAAAAGTTGTGTTCGCGCTTCCGTTTCTACTGTAGCGGCCGGTTCTGAATTTTTGACGTTTTCCTAAAAATATACTTCATTATTAATATAAAACGCTGATAGTTGCCTCAAGACTTGATAATTTTCCGTCTATTCTGCTTTTGTGTTTATTGTCACTGTGATGGTCCCAAAGACTTTCAAAGTTTATTCATTCATTTTGGGGAAACGTGAATAGTGAGAGAACACGATTAACACATACTTACCGAGGCTATGTCCATCATCATAGACTGGATGAAAACACTATCCATTGGCAGCGACCCTTTGGTAATCACATCCTTAAAAAGAATGCAGTCGACACGCTTCACACTAATATACACATCGCTAAAGATTTCTTGTAAAACTCTTAAAATAGCAGCGGCTTTTTGTGGCAGAAAAGAATAACACTGATAACTACTCCAACTCATTTGACGCCTTAGTTGGTAAAAAGTTATGACTATCAAGAGTTCCCTCGACCTCTTGTATTGCGCCAAATCTTAATACCGTGCAAGTAGGACTACCAAACTTAGTGCTTACGCAGGACCTCCACAATGCCTTGACGCGGTTATCTTTCAATTCGCGATTTACGGCTACGAATTCGTGTTCTGTTTTTTAATTATCTGGCCTAACCCTGAGAGGAGAGAATGCTACGATGCAATGCAGGTTGAATCGCTTCTGGAGTGGTCGCGCTTCTGAATCACAGACTCCGATATGCTAGGATCTGCAAATAAACACGCTGGAGACAGAAAAGCTACAGAGCTGTTTAAATTGTGCAATGATCAAATTTGGACACCACACCTTTACAGCAGCAAAGTATAATAGTACCAGCAACATATTTTTCATGGCTACGTTTACGAGGAAAAGCGTTGATCAAGGTCCGCCGGTTCCTTTCCTTAAAAACCGATTAGAGACAGATCCTAAGGGCGATCACTCATAGAGGAAAGTGCTGGCCGTCCACATCTTCAACACTCTTCTGGCTGTCGCAAAAAAAAATAAGGCAGCGCAGCAACCGGGCCAGAATCCACATTTTCTCCAAAGGATGTTTTTGTATCTATCCTTGTCGAAAAGAAGCGTCACTGAGGTGACAATGAGTCCAGCATTCCAGCACGACACGACATCATATGCATTGAGCTCACATGACCGCCGCCTTCCATATGGTAGCAGCTGATCTATGGGACAAACTTAACGGAGGGGATGAAATGGCAAAACACCCATACGACTAGGATCCAGCCGGTTTTTGTATCAGAAGCTCTGTGGATGTATAAGTAGATGCGTTGTAGACAGGTAGCACGTGTCACTTCGACAACGTGGTTGCTTTTTCCCTGAGAAAAGGCTTGAAATGCGAACGTCTACCTATCCTGTGGAAGCCTCTGACCCCTCACTCAAGCATTTTAAACATGATAAATTGGGACAGTGATGGTCCCGTAGCACTTCGTATAGCACTGCTCTATTCCGTTGCGATTGCTAATAGGTGATTGGATCCCTTGAAGCCCTCATAGCTAGTAACCCGATCCTGAATCACCAGGAAGACAAGTAGACTACTTGGCCTTTGATTCACAGCGCTTACAGTTTTGATAGAATATGGCCTGTTATTCTTCCCGAATACGCATTTAAAGTAACTCTATAACGCATTAGATGCGCCACGTGAATTTAATTTTTTCGGCAAACACTCGAGAATTTGATTACCACCATTTTTAATTCTTTCGCATGAGAACTTTAATCATAACGCATGAATATTGAGTTCGTAGATTTGATCCAGAGCAACACTAAACGTGAGTCAATTTCGCCAAATTTAGATACTTTGTCAAAAATGCTGTGGAGCATCCACAGCATTTTTGACAAAGCAGCTAGAAAGGACAAGACCGTAAAATCGTTTTTAGAACTCTGGGTTCCATTTACTGTGGAAAATTTCGAACAAACGCATGGCTCTCTACTTGGCTTTGAGCACAATCAACCCAGAGTTTTCTAGATCAAGCTCAGCTTCCATGGAGCTTTTTTAAAGAGAGAATTATTACGGCTATTACACATGCCTGCAAAGTCCCTCGGGTGCAGTAGCGCCACAACGAATACGTCATACCCGGTTCGACGGCGACACCCACGAAACGGTTTAGATTGTCATGTTCGATTCGTCGCATCTGAAGGTGAGTCATAGTTGCTTCCCCTCTTGTGCAATACGCAGGTCCGCTCAGGACGTAAAGTAACAACCTTTCGGGATTCGGCGTTTAACTGTTCGTTGAACCTCATTGGAATGGGGTGTTTGATACCTGTGAGCGCATCTTTGTTGTGGTGAAAGAAGCACATACGGTGTGTTTCCACTCGAGTGTCGGATATCTTTGACGCGGTCTCCGACTGCGATGACATGAAGGATGAGGCCCTGCTCTGAAATGGAGTTGTTAAAATATTAAGGCTCTAACGAAGAATTAAAATGTCCTCCGTACATTCCATCTTCACTCCTGGATTTCTGTGCTATGCATGGTATATACTTTTCTTGATGCACTTGTATTCTAAACGTAGCTTTATTGCATTCGAAATGCTATAGCAAATTGAGTACGTTAAACACTGATCTTCTTTCCGCACGATAGACCAAGCCGAAGCACACCTTGCATAGGCGAGTAGCGCCTCGAATACCCTTTCTAGGACAAGGAAAGAGTTCTGAGCAGGCGAATTGAAATTGTGCACAACTTCGTTCCCAGATGCATTTAGTAGAACCGGATGACCAATTTGGAATCAGAGCCGCATCTCGCGATGTATTATTCATCTCATCTTAATGTGCCCCCGCGAGCTGGCATCCTTCTCTTGTTAGATTGAGTTCTCTTAAGCTAATGGTAGGGTAAGCTTGTCAATTTGGAGAGCTTTAGAGAAGAGAAAGAAAGGCGCGTACACATTGCAATGCTCTTTTCGGCTACTTATTTATTTATTTATTTATTTATTTATTGCTGCACGTAAAGTGCGCCAAAGAAAACAAGCATAGAAGGCAGACATAGTAACGATCAAATAACAATGCTTAACTAAATGAGCCAACACCAAAAAATTAATGAGCCACTATGAACTGCAGGGACATAGGAGAAATGTCTTTGCAGATTATTCAGAAACACTCAGAGCAAAGAGCTAAAAAATCCCAAAAAGGATAGCGAGCATAATATTATGTAGAGTTGTTTTGGAAGAGATTGATTAAAGTCAACTGAAATTTATATCGGCATAAAATTGCAGGCGTTGGCATTCAGTATAACTATGGTGTGACTTCCAGTGATTGCAGAGGTCACTTTCGAGCATCCTTGACGAAGAGGTAACACCCAGGAGTCCGGCCCATATTTCCGGTCGTTCCAAGGCGAGCAATTGCTACATTACGTTACCCCTTGCGATGATGATACTTCCTCTTCTATTTCTGCCTTTGCTCCGCTTCTTGACGTGGTTCGGTTTTTTTGCTTTTTGTTCCGTTTTTTGCTTTTTTATGGACTCCAGATACGTTCATGTCCTCATGAAATGCATCAAAGCAGCTTTGCTTGGAGACCCGCTGGGCCGCCTTCGCGACAGTACCATCGCAGACGAGTTTTGCACTTCTTTTCAGATACTGGCGCGACACTGAACCTCTACCGAATAGCATTACTTCATATGTGGTCAGTGCACGTGACCTCAGCTACCCCAGCGCTGCAACGTTGCCTGCATGACGCTGAGGCTCGGTACACTTTCCTTTGTTGCAGGTCAGCACTCGTGCATTACATTGCTACCGGCTGAACAACGGTCCTATAAATCTTTTACTTTAGACGCTCTGGCCTTGTCGTGTCGCAAAGCACTATAGTCAACGAGCACCATCTGGACAAAGCTGCACTCACGTGTGAGTTCAATTAACCACTAGATCGCCGTCGAACGCTGTTGCTGGTCCCAGGTGCTTAAAAACCAACGGGCGTGAAAGCTCAGAGTCGTTAACCATGATGGCATCTTCGGCCAATGAAGAATCACATGTATGCGTAATAAGTAAGCTCCTTAAATTTTTGACTGTTCTCGAAGTCGTTGGCGCGATCGTTAAATAATGTTTTTAATAGCAAGTATGCCAGAGAGGGCCATTCCATGGAGTGCGTCTTTTCCTTGCCATTATGTTCTTCTAGCAATAAGGCACTGAAACTCACCAAAGCTTTATATTTTTTATTTTTTATTTTTTAATTTTTATAATTTTTTATTTTTTATTTTTTAATTTTTATTTTTTATATAGCTTTATTTACTTACTGATGCTCTTCACTGCATGTCATGGTGTTAAAGCATTTTTTTCAGTTTTGCAATAATTTCGAAGAAAGCAACTAACCTTGTGCTGGACAAGCTTAAGTTCGTAAAAGGGGATTTTCCATAAGGCGTCCTGTCGCTCTATTTCTCTTCGTCTAGCACTAAACAGACAAATTAGTAGAATCGCACCTCCCAAATGCTTGCTTCACTTAAACACCATTGTCTAAGTAACACACCGGATGGAAAAAATTCCAACGAAAATAATCGCTAGGAGAAGAAGCGCCGCTACCACTGCAGCGACGATGACGTACACCTTGTACGCCACCAAGAAGGATATCGGGCACTTTGTCCCTGAAACCGACAGCATAGTAACAGTTACTAGCCAGCTGAGTGTCCGCAGAAACAGACCTGTAAATCCGCAGGCTGGAACATCAGGAGGTCTCGACTTCCCATCCCACACCACACTGTCCTCGTTCTCGGTAGGAAATAAGGGGTCCACGGTCTACAATAGAAACACTTTATCTTCACATCCAAGTACCCAAAATGACTGACCTTCTTTGTGTAAGAGTCGCTCAGCGGGCTTGCTGTCAAGCTCTTCAAATCTACTGCAGAAAGGCTCCTTAGTTGGTTGTACTATATTTGAGGAATGCTACATACCACCTATTAGCGTCATACATCTATCGAGGTACATGGAAAAATGAATTCGAAGGAGCGCCTCTGCGAACGAGGAACATAGATCTGTCCCAGCTGTTTAGTCAAAGGTGTCAGGAAAAACTGGTATTCCAGAGCGTTTACCGCTTTAAGGGTGACCTGGCCCTTGGCGTTTTGAATGAGAGAAGGAAGGAAGGAAACTGTTTGGAAAAGGTACGTCCAAGTGGTGTTATCCCCTTTCCGTTATTATTGGCCTGGTGATGTGTCGCCAGTACTTGAAGATTTTATTCCTCACCAGACTTCTGAGTGAAGACGTTAGAAGAAAGATCATTTGCCATGGCATGAAGAAACCAAAGTGTCGCACTCAGGGCGTTGACATTAAGCCGTTCGCACACTTGCGGCGAGGCGGAGAGCGGCAGACCGCGTGGAGAAGGCCCACTTCAAAGCCTCGGAAAGATATCGCGCTCCGGTGAGCATCGCGCGCCCAAATCGAGATATCTAGCAATATTCTCAATCCTCCATCTTCATGGCTTCTCTTCCTTGTTTTTGCCTATGCAACTGTTTCTAGAGGAGGAGAAGAGAAAAATGCACAAATAACACCACCACCAAACAAAAAAAAAACGGACTCAAAACTTCACGCGAGCCAACAACTATCAGAAAATATTTAACAAATCTGGGTTTGTTCACGTACGAACTTCAACCACGATAAGGAACGCAAAAAACACCTAAAAAAGGGAAGCAATAAAGCAAAAGAGCAAAACCCAACAACAGGGTAACAAAAAGCAAAGGTGTCGTCCTGATCGCCCAAAATAATAAGCTGATAAGCATTATCGATCACAGTGCTGCGACAGTGCGGCGCGACGATTGATCTGGCTACAATACGTACCGACGTGTCGCTTGGCGGCGAAGTATAAATGGGCCCGAGGTATGCGTCGTAGACACGGCACCGCTTGCCGTCCACGGCGACCTCCACGAATTTGCTATACGGTCAAAGATAGGGCCGTGGCGTTGCCGCAAAACTGCCGTTAGGCGCGATTGGACACATGTTCGTGTAGAAGATTGCTAGCAATTCTTCAGGTTTCTTCAGATTTCTCTGTCCGATTTTCATTGAGCAGATTATGAGGAGGCTGTTTTTTGCTTTGCGTCAGGATACGCCTAGAAATCTGAAGAATCCTTCTTAGAATGAAGGTGAAGGTGAGAAGGCTATGACCTTTGGTGAACGCTACCAGGTGCTATGCTGATTAGGTAGCTGTTTCAAAAAATCAGGGCGGATGTTGTAATGGGCTATCACTGCATCTGGAAATCGGAGACTGCGCGCTCGAGTCTTGTTTATAGCAAAAGCAATGATCGCGACAAAAAAGCGAGTGCTCTTTTTGGATACACTAACTGCGTTGGATCCTCTGTCGTCCATGATGACTAGTGCAAGGCGCACTGGTTCGTCTCCGTCTCCCATGCCAGAAAGCGCAAACAGCGGAATCCTTGCTCCGTCCCAGGCGATGGTCACGTTCGAGAGCGCACCTAACAATAAGAGATGTTTAGTTCACTGCGCGTTTTGAAGAGAAAGAAAATTCTTGATGAACAAAGCTGACCTTCATATATAGCAGGTGTTCGGTTGAACATCCAACTCCCATCTCTGATATCATGATTCGCCCCCAACGTCTGGTTTGCGACGGTCGCGTAGATGACGATGGCGTCGTGAAGTTGAGCCGCATACTGAGCCATCTGAATTGGTATATTTCTAAAGCGATGAAAGTAGTGATAGCGTGAGAAAGAGTTATTAGAATACTCCTACATTTCGAAGCCATAGCCTACAAACGATTATACCTGAAAACGACAACACCTCTGTGTTAGCTAATCCGTTTACAGGATGCGTCACGTATTCTGCTTCTGCGGGATATCCTTTTGGACTCATTCTCAATGGGGCTATCCAATGCCCTGCGATGATCAGCCGATCGGCAGGTCAGTGTATGTAAAGTCATTTTTTCCAGAGAAGTCTGGTACAAACTTATCAGTTACAGCCGCTTCTTTTCTTTCGTCTGGGCTGGACCCGATCCTTTAGCCTTGACTTCGTGCGTTTCCTCGTTATGGTGAAGCACTGAAGCCTTTAAAACAAAAATACCAAAAAAAAAATGACCACAGGTGGGAAGAAGAAAATGGTATGTGCATGCATTCCACCTTCCGGCTAACCTCTGGTCGCCATGAGCTCAACACGCACAACAGTAACCTCTGGTCTTTAAAATAGATCCAGAATACATCGAGAGTCCTGCGCAACGTTTTTCCACCACAGAATTTTGCCCTTAACGTCAAAATCCTTCCCTTTACGACAATGGATACTATGGTAACCTAGGAAAGGTGGATGCCCTAAGATTCTTCTTCCCATGCTCCTTTGTCTTCATGCGCAGAGGCCGCCTGGTTTCCCTATGTACCCGATCCGGAACCTTGGTAAGAGCTCAGGCACACCACACCTGAATGGGTGATACCTTCTTTTCAAACTCGACACACCAAACAGTTAGTGGCTCCGCAAATAATGTCATATATACAGTTTAAGAAGTCACTGCGTCCGTTTTCAACATAAACCAGGTACCGCTCCAGCGACTCCGCTGACCATGTTTTTTTTTACTGGGAGTGCCGAAATTATTAAAGAATGGAATTTTAAGGCGGGTCATTGTTGCGCCTCCTGCCTACTCGATTTACAACCTTTCGTTCTGTGGAAACTAAATTAACATGTTAAAACCATAAAATGGAGGCAAGCGTTATGAAAAAGCAAAAATTCTCACAATGACAAAGAATCGATTACTTCATTCTAGTGCACAGAGTACATAGAAAGGCCATTAGTTAAAGGGATGCGTAAGTCTAACCTGCCAGTCACTTGCGTTGCAGAGGTTTCCACAGTTCAGTGGGGGAAGCTCAGACCTGGCCAATACTTCGCTAGCGAAGGTCTGACTCGCCGCGCTCGAATCTTGATCATCATCTACCTGAAAATGCTCTACGACAGCGCTTTAGCAGACTCGCAAGAAATGGCTTTCTTTTTAGGGCTCCCAACAGCACTTTAGTTGGCATACACCTGTTCAGGTACACAGAAGAGGTTTGATCGCTAACAACTTTTCTTTCTTCAAAAACGCACGTCATTAAGCATGAACGTTCTCCGAAACGCGTCCTGTGCCTCTTTATCTCGTCCGTCCGAATTGGGCGACTGGTCCTCCCACACGTAGACGGAATGATTACCTTCAGTACCAAGATCTGAAACATACATTCGTTGCCGATATATTCCGCACTGGAAATGTAGCCAAAAATAGCACACGTCCTGTAGCACAACGGCCCCTTAAATAACCTATGCGATCACTGACAGCAACCTCCCCTAGACGCTTCTTACTTCGCTCATCCGAGCCGTGTGGTCTAGTGAGCACGATTTCGTGCTGCTGACACAAGCGGGTACTCGGAAACTATTTCATATCACATGGTAGTAAGCTCAATATACACGGATCAGTAAAAGCTACTTCAACATAAAACATGAGGCTCTCCAAAAAGGTTAGAACAATTTTCTGTTGAAACAAAAGTTTAGTATGGTTTTCTTTGAAGTTCCAATTCACCTACCCAATACGCATGTAAAGCAGTCAGAGGAGGTAGTGGCTATCGCGTGCGCCCGATACCTGACTCCTGGGCCTACCAAGCCTTCCAAACCTCCGGAGCCTGCGAATTGGTACCAGACTTGTTTGGGAAGGTTACAGCGCTAACTTGCTCATCGGCTGGCCGCGGCAAGTCATTGTACGGCCAAATACGCATTCAAATCGCCTCCGCGGCATTCCGTAGAATTAGAATGCGCGACGGATCAAAAGGAGTCGAGCAACGCCGTCCTTTCCTCTGTATTTTTGCCCAACAAGACAATACATTGTTCGAAATTTTATACTATTCTTATTTTCTGAGAAAAAAAAAATACTGGTTTGAAGCTTGTTCTAAAGGGCCGGAAGTTGGTCATTTTTTGTGGCGTGCCAAAAGAAAAATTCACTCCATGCCCTCGTCGAAAACATCGCGATTTATTCAACCGATTGCGAAATTTTTGCTTGCATAGAGTTTAACACCTGTAAACGATACCAGATAAAAAATTGTAAAGGTTAACCATATCCTCACTTTGATGCTTTATGTAAGCACTTACACTAACAAACAAATAAAAATTGCGACGAGTGCACTCATGTATTCTCGAGTGCAATGCTATCTCGTATTTTAATGCATTAAATGACTGGTGCCTTGCTCCTCTTTAAATTTTTTATGTTTTATTTTTTCTCAAAATTAAAAACTTTATTCAACTATTCAATGTTACCCAATCGGGAAGCTGAACTAAAAATTTTTTAAAAAAGTGATTCCAAATTTTCTTTGTTCATTGGCCGGCCATCGCAAGTCATTGCATAAACCAAATACGTATTGAAATAAATCGCCTTCACGACATCCCACAAACGCAGAATGTGTAGCGCATCCCAAAAAGGGTTGATCCACGCCATGCTTCATCCTTCTGTCTTTGTTACTCTAGCCGGAGGGGAGTGAACCAAATGTGAACAGTGTGTCCTCCCCCGGCTTTCCTGACTGATGCTATCGGTTTCCGTCCTGAATCGACCTATCTTCGTGGAAGACACCAAACGAGCGCAACACGTCTGAATATTGGGAATGAATACTGAAAAGAATGTCGCTAAGAATCTGGTCATGAAGAGTATTGATTTTCATAAGTAGTTGTATTCATTTTCATTTTCATTTATTGCACAAGTTGTGCGCCTTAAACAAACAACAGTAGGCAGGAACAAGAACATATGCTGTAGTCTGAGTGTTTTTCAATCCTTTGATCCTAAATGTTTAGGAGTCTTTTATAAGATTTGTGATCGTAGCAAACTCGTAGTCAGTAATTGGAGAGAGGCGAAATGAGTATAGCGACAGGAGGATGAAAAGAAAGGTAGACACAAAAAGAGCTTTGTGTGTTAATGCTTCCGCGCCGTTGCCATCACCATTACACCATCAATAAGCTGAAACGATGTGAGAGAGCGAGGACAATGAAGGAAATGTTGAGAATGTGAAGGCAAGACAACGAGTAATGCTACTAGCTCGAAAAACGCTCATATAATTGACAGCAACAATACAGAATACTACTGAAAATATATAATACTGTTGTAAAAATAATATAAAACTTTATAAAGGATAATTTCACATACTGTATCCATATGTCATCAGATCGGCAAAGATGTATACATACTCGTCGTTGAGCATGTTATGGTCCTTAACAGCCAGCATGAATGTGCGTCTGTTGACGGGTATTGAAAGGCAGACGACAATTACTGAAACACATTTGAAGAATATTCTCGCAGCCAATCTCGTTCTTTATTTGGTGTTCCCCATAAGTGGTATAGCTACACAATCGCCAAGGCTTGTATTTCAAATCGTCGAGATTTACTGAGTTTGTTCTAGAGGTAGTGGCAGGTTAATTAATTTTCCAATTAGGGCAGTTAGGTTGGACTCGTGGAATAAAGACTATTTGAGCCGATAAAAAAAATTAAAATCGCAATTTCTTAACACATTTGATGAGGCCTAGAGCGGCTGGTATAGAGACTATATGTTGTTAAAGAATGTTTTGTTGTGATGAAAACTTGCGCCAGGCAGGACTCGAACCTTCAGCTTCGGCTGATATCAGCGTAAAATCAGTTAAGCAGAACGCCTTGCTAGAAACAATGCCTTCGCACACGCATAAAATAATTATCTCTACAGGCCCTCTAGACCTCAGAAAATTTTGGAGGTCAGGTTTCAAAGGGAAGCGTGTCCTGGACAAGTGTAGGAAGCACAGCATACGATCTACTGCGCCCGAAGGAGCCCAGTATTTTCAAGGGAAAGCTATGCAGATTAGTGACAAGACCCAAGTAGCGATGATATGTAGGTTCTGAACACCGCGCGGCAGGTGTCAAAACTACGTACTTATGCACAGTTCTTAAGCTTATAATTTTGAAAATGATGATAGCGACCTTAAACTCAGAAAATCTTTTATAAAAAATTGCTAATGAACAAGGAATTCTCTCACTTCTGGCACGACTGCTAGCGTCATCAAGAGCTGAGTCAATGTCCTGGATATCGAGGCTTCTCATTTCGAACGTGCCGGATATGGTAAACGACGGATCCGTGAACACAGCCTTCTGCAATGAGGAGAAAGTAAATACTTATTTTTCTTGCTTGAATCTATACACCATATCTGTTGTAGATCCTGCACAACAATAACCAAATAATGGTTCGAATAATGGATGAAGAAAGGTAATGGCTACAGCTTGCCAACACTTTAGTCACTTATCGTTAGTGGCACCAACCCGATGCCTTGACTGATCATAAACAAAACACATAAACTTACCAAGATGCGGTAAGATGTGGTAAGATGTGAATCAGTCCGCCCAGAAAAGCGTAATGTACCGAATTTCAGAAACTGCATAAACCCCTTCTAATCATATTTCCTTTTTAGCATGGCTTTAAAATGCGCTCACTTGGACATCAGTTAGGAAAATCGGACATTTCTGGGCGTCCTCACTGGATGAATAAATGAAGGCAAACTGCTTCCATTCGAAGTAGTCTAGAACGGCGAGAAGTGCGAGGCTCAATCTGCAATTCAGCGTCACAATGATGGAAATTCGGTGTTTGCTAAAAATTCGAACAACAATATGATTTATATCATATAATTACACATATTTACACTATGCCTAATATTTATTTTATCTATATTTATAGGATCATGGAGTATTCATGCTCAATATATCCATGTCTTGCCAAGGTCACGCAGGTAGCCAGCTATGTATGGTAGTGTGACGGCACTCGAGCTCCTCCTCCAGTACACGGGTGCTACGTGGGGAATACTCTTGAAATACTCTAGAGGCCGATCCTCATCCACTCAGCTCATCTTCCAGGCCGCTGTTGGTCTTCGTGGTCAGCGTTCCCGTTTTTGAACTTTCGAAATCAAACAGTTGACGTGTCGAAGAAACAGTGGAAGGACTTATCAAACTGACACCCTTCCGAGCAAGTCTAAGACTTTTGAAATCAGAGTGAAGTCTATCAAATCGCAATGCGCTTTTTCTGCCTTTAACAAAAAAAACTCCCCAAAAATGTTAGAATAATACCTTTTTGCTGAAAAAAAATCTCAGTATGCTTCCATAGAAGTTTTAATTGTTTATCTACATGCCGCTACACTGTGCTTGAGACGGGTGGTGACACTGAGGAGGCTTTACCTTTCACCTAAGTCAAAACAGTCTTCTTCTTCGTCTGTCCCGCTTCGTAGCGGGGTCCGCTTTTCCGGTATCATGACGCCGCCTCTCCCTACCCTGCGCTAGATCAGGGTGGACACCAGCAACCTTCAAGACCATATGTAACGTATCACGTCAGCGCTGCTTCGGACGTCTTCTAGGCCGCTTTACTACTACCTAGAACTTAAGGAATATCTTGCGGTCGCTGTCTTCATTTCCACGCAGGACATGGCCATACCATCGCAAGCGAGCTTCGCGCATCTTGTCAGCTATCGGCGCGACACCGAACTTCTGCCAAATGGCATCGCTTCGTATGTGGCCCATGCGCGTGACACCAGCCGTCCAGCGCAGCATCTTCGTCTCCGTGATGCTGAGGTGCGTTCCAACTTCCTCGGTCGCAGGCCAACACTTAGCGCCGTACATCGCTACTGGCCGGACGACTGCTCTGTGGATCTTCGACTTCAGGTGCTCTAGTATCTTCCTATCGCAGAGCACGCCAGTCAACGAGCGCCACTTGGACCAAGCCACTCACGCGTGAGTTCACTTCAACCATCAGGTTGCCACCAGACGCCATTGCTGACCCCAGATTCGTTAATCTTAATGGAGCCGGACTCACGCTGGTCGTTATACTTGGTCTCCTTGATGTTCAATATGAGCCCGAACATAGCAAAGTGATCGCACCAAGCTTGCACCTGTCGCTCGAGTTTACTTTTACCTTCGTAAGGGAGCATTACATCGTCAGCATATAGCAACGTCCCAGGGACTGGCTTCTGAAGATCTCGCGGCATTCATGACGACAACAAGGAGGAGAGTGAAAAGCGCAGTACCTTGGTACACCCCTACAGAGCTCTGAAACTCCATTGAGGTTCCAGCTGCAACTTGTACTCTACTCTTTGGGCAAGAGTAGAGCATCCGCACTTACTCTATGAGTTCCTCAGGTACCCTATGTTGTCGCAAGGAGTACCATATAACCTCACATGGTACGCGATCGAAGCCCTTCTTCGAGAAACGCAATATGCACCGGCCTCTGCTTCTCGCGATGCATATCTACCACAAGGCGGGCGCCATGAATGGTGCCACAACCAGCCACGGAGTCACTGATTATCGGAAAGCTGGACGATTTCACGGATTCGTCTTTCGAGGATACGCTCGAAGATCTTCATGCTGTGCGAAAGCAAGCGAATCGGACGGTAATTGGAGCAGTCTGCAAGGCTGCCCTTCTTCTTCTAAACCGGAATCGTCGTACTGTTGTGCCAATACTCCGGTACTTTCTTCTCCTTTACAACCTGGTTGAGGAACACAGCCAACCACTCAGCAAAATGCCAGAGCTTTGATTTTTTTGAATCGGCTGCCAAATCATCGGGACCTGTCGCCCTGCCGCATTTCATCTCCTTCAGAGCCTCTTCTGTTTACTCCACGGTGATCTTGTGGACGGGACCGTGGACAGAAGCCACAGAAGGGACGACCGGGTGAGGAAATTCCGTAGTGGAAATTTCCTCAAAGTAATCACGCCATCGCTTCAGCGCCTTTTTGCGGTCTGTCAGAAGATGGCCGCTCTCATCGATGCCGAAAAACTTCTCGATGTCCTCTGTCTGGCAATGGGGATTCTTTGCGAGTTGGTAGAGATATCGCTCACCATCCCGCGATTCGAGCTCTTCGTTGACAACACCATAATGAGTGGCTTTCGCAACAGCCACGGCTTTCTTTGCAGCCTTCTTAGCGTTCTGATACTTCTGCCAGTTTTCAGATGTTTTGTCGCCAAGAAACACGTGATAGAGCGACTTCTTCTCTCGAACTTTTGCTTTCACGTCGTCCATCCACAGCCATGTCTGCTTGCCGACTTTGTGGCTTCGTAGTGCCGAGCACCGAACTTGCAGCTTTACGTATCGAGACGGTAGCCTTCTTCCTTGTTTCATCGACAGTCGTGACTGTCGGTAACCGCACGCGAAAAATTATAGCTTCTTTCTCGCCCATTCGTCACCACCGCTGTACCACAACGCTCAGTCTGCTTCAACCTCTGAGGTATGATCTTTAAAGTGCAGACCAGCAGTCGATGCTGGGAGCGACCGTCGCATATGGCACGATCTTCGCATCTGTCACAAGACTTCGGTCGCGATCTTTCACATGGACGAAGTCACTCTGCGTTTTGGAATTCCCACTGTAATACGAAATGTTTACGTTTCCGAAACACTTTGTTCACAACGTTGAGGTTATGCGACTCTGCGTGTTCAAGGATACGCTCACCATCGGCGTTGCGCAACCCATAACTAAATCCACCATGACAGCTGTAACCGTCTTTCGTATGTAGCGCCTACGTTCCATTAAGCTCTCCACCACAACGACGGCGTCTTTCGACGGTATCTCTGCTGTTTTTCCATCAAGCAGGCTCCAAACTCATCCGTGGCTTGATCGTAGCAGCCAGTCTGTGGAGCATACGCAGAGAAGAAATGATAGAGTCGTTCTTTCTCTGGAGGAATCGTTCTTAGAGGCGACAACGATCTTCATCAATCGATCGTCAAAGCGTTCAACGCTTACAATCGAGTCTTGGAAACGTTCGCAGACAATGATTCCGACACCACTCGTGGTCCTGGGATTCCACATAAGACGGCCTTGAAACCTCGTCCTATGTTCTTCGACTTGCAGCAGGACCACCTCTTCTCCTGCACGGCACAGAAATAAACCCTTCTTCGCTCCACTGCTTCTACCAACTCGCACGAGCGGCCCGTCAATGTACCCACATTCCGCGCAGCCACGCTGGTCCTGCTTACGTTAGGGGACTTTCGGACAAGCTCAGTTGCCCTCCTCCGGATGCCGTCCTCGCATCAGGAACCCTCGCATACCTTTCACACTCACCGGGCTCTGCGAGTGCGCGTCGGCTCTCACAGATGCCGTAGCACTACCTCATGCTTGAATAGCGTCATCAACCATGTGCTGTGACATGGAATCTTCGAGGGCCGGCCTGTCAGAAAGGCCTGTCCCCTGCACTCGACTATCCGTGCTTAGCTCAGTACGCAAAGCGAGCAGTTTCCAGTGGCACCACGTGGAGGAACGGACATCGCCACCACCTAAGTCAAGTCGCTGTATAGACCAAATAAAATTCAAACTGTCTCTACGGCATCCCTGTTAGAAGTAGACTGCGTAGGTCACCCCAGGAAAAGATTCATGAAACTGACCCATTTAGTGTCAATTTCTTCCATTTTCTCGATTATCTTTCCTAAATACTTTATTCTTTTAGAATCGAAACCAGACAAAAATCATAAAATTTTTACGTGAAATAGTTGGGTGTAAGAATGATGACGGTGGGAAATCGGGACACAACTGCGAGTTCGTTCGCAGTCGTAAAGCCCCAGACATAGTGCGGTAGGTTGTAGTAGGCCGCCATTACTCCGACAGCAATCGCTGCTGAAAAAAAAAAACGATTTTCCATCCCTAAGAGTTTTCCATCCGTGGAGTCTCTTTACTCACGGGTATTGCAGGTCGGTCCCACAATCACATCGACGTCGTACTGGCTGATCAGCTCGAAAGCGAGTCCCACGGCCTCCCTCTCGACGCAGTTGTCGTAGCGAACCGTAACACTTAACAACGCTTAGCTGCATTCGATTTATCCACTCACATACCTGCGAATTTGGTTCGCGTCAAAAACGCTGATAGAAGAATGCCCGGCGGAATTTCTGCTCCACAGTGCCTTACACACTATTAGGCTTGTAGGAAACGTAGATTTTTCACAAACGGTGAAGTGTTTTATAGAAACCCACGATATACGAAAACGGACACTCTTCACAACAAAACCTATTTTTCGCCACTACACGGTATTCCCCTAATTGATGGTGACATTAGACGAATGGTTTACAGTTTTTAGAAGAACACTTTCGTCTGCAGCTTAAAGGTAGAAGCGGAACAGCCAAATTTTCATCTCGTCATGGTTTCTGTTGAAGTGCTGTTGTGCGGAAACACAACGTGTTAGTGCTGCGTGTCTTCGGAGTTCAAAGGAATATTTTGGCACAATTGGCAAACGAGCATCTGTAGCTAACGCTCCGTACAAATGTCGGTTAAATGCGCTTTCAAACTTGGCCCGCTGAAAAAAAAACTTCAGTTTCAATGAAGGAGTATCAAAGCAAAGTGAGCGACAACGCTAGTTACTGCTTCTCCTAGATCTGTCCCTAAGGTTTCCTACTTTAATGGTTAAAGTATTGGATCTGAATTTTTCAGTTTTTTTTAAATACATTAACTATTAAACATATACACCATTGGTGTCTACACAATATTGCATTGAAACATTTTTTGTATTTTTATGCCTCTTCTATAGAATTGTAAGGCTTTTATGAAAAAAATCGTCGAAGCACTTTTCACGTTTCTCCCTATAGTCGATCTGCTTCTTCTGCAAATGGTTGGATAACAGAAGAAACAGATGGTAGTCTGTTGGAGTGGGGATCGATGAATACGGTGGGTGGGCCAGGACATGCCATCCGAAACATTGGATAGCAGCTCCCGGTGAATAATCTCTTTTCAGTTCCACAAGACACTGAGCATTAGCCGCCTTCTATGAAGTTCCGGATTTGCCGTGGGAATCTCTGGTTCAGCGCGAATGAACCATTGACTCCTTCGCGATTGGTTAACTTGGACTGTCCACTTATACCACTATGCTATTTTCACGTCAAATTGGACAATTTTCAAATCAAATTGGGCATCCTCTTGAGCTAAGAATCTCGAAATCAAACCAACTCCTCCAAATCGAGGGGAGCTTCTTTTATGTTAGACAAGAGACTCTACAGGAAGGTTAGAATAATTTTTTGTTCAAAGAAAATTTCAGTACTGCATTTCTTAGAAGTTTTAACTCATCCAATAAGAGAACACTTTGCTCAAAATTTTGTAAGATTATCATTTTTCAACGGTGGTTTAAAGCTTGTTTTATAGAGCAAGAAAGTGGACATTTTTTGCCGAAAAAAAGATTGTGCCATGTTCCTGCCCAAGACGGTGCGATTTTCATTCGATGAACAGCGAAATTTCAGTTTTCATGACTTTCACACCTATAAACGATACAATAAAAACAATTGGAAAAAGCACATTGTCCTCACTTTCAGTATTTATGTATGCAGTGTTTACACTGTCAAACAATTAAAAATCGCGAAGAGTTTTTCGAGTGCATCTCGCAATCTCGTATTTTAATGCACTAAATGATTGCTGCCTTGTTGCGCGTTTACATGGAGTTTAATTTATTATTTTTCTCTAACATAAAGCTTTTGTTCATTCGTTCAATATAGATCCTTTGGACAGCGGAACACAAAAGTTCAAAAAAATCGTACCAGTTTTCCTTGAACAAAAGCTATCCTAACCATCTTTTAGAGTCGGTAGTTTACCATTAAGAAAGCGATTTCGATTTGGAAGAGTTCGCCTTGATTTGTGAAGTCTTAAGCTAGCTTAGGGAAGTGTAAATTAAGTCGTGAAAAGTGCCCAGCTTGATTTTAAATGTGTATAATTCGACGTGGAAATGATACATTTCATCTATATTCAAAGCACTTCACACTTTGGCGAAATTCCAAACTGAGATGCCGCAAACTCTTTGAACAATCTATTACAATAGATTAAGATTCATGTTTAACATGTGCGTATGCATACGTGGAAAATACAATCGCGGTAGAACAGTTGGCAACAGAATAGCGAAAAAGAAAAAACTGAGAGCAAACGGCTACACAGCACTAGGGTGACGTGAATCTGGAAGTTGTCATTCAGACTGTGCCTCAGCTAACACTGTAGCACAATGTGAATAACAATGAGAATATCAATTCACGTCGAGCTAGTGCTTGCCTCATTGGTTACGGACCAAGTTTTTTTTTGAAAACAGCCAAAAAGTGAGACATCTGCTCTTGCTTGAACACTCTGACGTACTCACGCCAGCGCTAGGTAGGAAAGGGATCGTCTGGTGGAAACGCTGGAGTTTCTAGAAGTAATTCATGGTAATCTCTGGTGGGCGACACAGAGGTTTTGAAGAGATCGTGCACGTTTAGGTTAAGAATGGCGTTGAAAATTTATAAACTATCAAGACATCATTCCGACTCCTCAAATGTAGACTGCCTCAAATGTTGACCTTATTTCTTGAAAACTCTCGTGAACTATTGTTGTATGTGAAAAACCAAGGATCGGATGAATACTTCCTCGTAAAACTACGTTGCACTTCCTCAAACCTGCCCGCTGCTTTTTTTATAAAGGAGGTCAACACAGGTTTCGTTCTCAAGAATGCTAAACGAAGATTTTATCTGATTTTATCTCGGTAAGGAAGGATCCTTAGAGTTGATGGCTTTGAAAGAAAGAAAATGTCTTTGCTCGCAATGGGTATGTGCTCAAAAAAAGTAACTTGGAACCTTAGGAGCTTGTATCTCTAATCCTCTCAATCTCCAATTATTTTTTAAGATGTAAGTGTTTATAGTGAAGAAGTTAAGACCCTCTACCCAACGAGCGACAGCATCTATGGCAAGCCGAAGCTTAGGAAGTTCATCAGCCTTAATTAGTCCTGCCATAGCTACACAGACAAGCTCAGCAAAACTGACTTAATCCGAACTTGAAGAATTACCTTAGAAATCTTTAATCATATGGTTACTTAAACAATACGGTGAACTCCGTTTTCTAACAGCCTACTACGTGAGACCTTGTTCAAAGCTTTCTTAAAATGAAATTAAACCAGATCTTGGGCATTTCTCTGATGGTCAACGCTTTTAGCAACTGCGTTTTGATTGATTTAGCCTTTCCTAAAGCCATGCTGATTCTACAACTCATTCATGTTCCTCAAAAGTAGGCTATGTAGGCTAAGATTAAGGATCAAGATGATGAGTAGCATTCTTATAAGAATTCTTGAAAGCCCTCAGAAAATAGAAGTAAGATTCATAGTCCAGGTCACAGTAGTTTCGAGGGCCTCATCCATAATTTTTTCATGAACGACATCTGTTGTTACTTGAAGAGCGTGTCTCATCGTATTCTGAAAACAAACTTGAAGTCGTATCCGTCAAGGAGGTGTCTTTCCCGGATGTGGTCGAGGCCAACGTAGAACGCTCCAATACTTCCTGTATAGCCAACGAACGGCGAATAGCTGAAACTGCATTGCTGTATAACTGCATTCTAAAAATTAAATATTCGCATTGGTCCTTTGGAAGGCAATATTGTTGAGTAGGACGAAAGCTTCGAGGATCTTTTTTTAATCCGAAAGTGTTAAAGTTTTAAAAATGTCGAAGGATAAAACGATAAACTAAGCCCAATCCCTTTTTAGGATGCGCCGGGTAGTCTTCTTCAGCGAGATCAGCGAGATCTCATAGAAGCGATTTGAATGCGAATTTTCCTATACAGGGACTTGTGGTGAGGACCAACCGATGAGCAAGCCAGCGCTTTTCCTTCGCAGAAAGGTCTGGTGCAAATTCACCTACCCCGGGGGAATGGAAGGCTTCAGGGATGGGCGGAATTTCTGTTTTCTGTTTTCTGTTTTCTGATTTTCTGGCCATTTTGGGCAAATTTTTTCTGTTTTCTGTTTTCTGGGAAAATGGCCAAAAATTGGCCAGAAAACAGAAAATGGAGTTGCGAACAAAATTTTATCACACAAATCCAATAAAAAGAATCCAAAATGTATCGTAGAATAGTGAACTTTATTCCAAAATAGTGTTTCTACGGTATCTTACATGGTAAGCATGTGGCGCTTTTTGGATGTGCTCATGTAGTAATTGCGCCATATGCTCATGAACTATGCCGCTTGTTTGCTTGATTGATTTTGTAAGTGCTGCTGGCAAGGAGTATAGGAGTATATCATAGGGCATTTTAAGACTTTCATCATTTGGCTTCGTATTCTTTTCTCGGAAGTCTCGAGACCTTCTCTCACTTGCGTGAGTCGTGTCACTCCGAGCATTGCCCTCTCGATTCCGCGATACTGATAGCTTGCTCATCCTGCTTTTGTAGAGCCCAGGTCTCTGATCCGAATGTTAGGGCAGGAAGAACAGTGAAGTCGAAAAGGTAGGTACGGAGCCCCGACGTTCTTCGTCTTCTCCACTGCTCTTTCGACACTCTTGACAGCTCCTCAAGCCGCTCGTTTCCACCTGCTCAGCTCTGGCGCTAGTTAGTTGGTGATGTTGACTTCGCGAGCCAGATACACGTATCTGGAGCATTCGAAGATGTTCGTTCCGTTGAGCGAGGATGAAGCATCCGAGACTCGTCCGTTCCTCATGAACATCGTCTTCGTAAGATTCAGCTGCAGTCCAACATTCCCACTTATGTACACGATCAAAGTCGGCCAGCATTCGCTCCGCCTTGCTAGCGCTCGGTGTTAGATGGTGTAGCTGCCGTCAGTCGTCTTTCACTTCCGTGTCTTCCCATTCTAGTTCGCGAATGACGTTTTTGAGGGTGGCGCTGAAGAGAACCGGGGATACCCTCTCATCGAACCTCATCGTACCTCTCTGTTCACGTTGGCAACGACTTGTTGTAGAATGGCGAAACCTTTGTCGTGAATCCACTGTACAGCTCTCGAAGGATTCTGACGTACAGAGTAGGAACGCTCTGAGTGAGCAGGGCTTCGAGGGCCGCTTCAGTCTCGACAGAGCCGAATGCCTTCTTCAGATCGACGAACGTAAGGCACAGCAGCAGCTTGTACTCTCGTGACACTTCGATGAGCTTCGTAATGGTGTGTGTGTGGAGGATCGTGCTGAATCCTCTCTGAAATCCTGCCTGTTCGCATGGCTGTCCCTATTCAGGATGACTCGAGTGAACAGCTTGTAGACTACGAGCATCAGGCAGATCGCGCGATTGTTGCTAATGCCGTGCACTCCTCTGTACACCGAGGCGGTTCTTCTGGTCTTCCGCTGAGATGTAATATGATATGTAGATATGAGGAATAATAATAATAATAATAATAATAATAATAATAATAATAATAATAATAATAATAATAATAATAATAATGTGATGGAGAGGGTATATGCTCGGTTTTCATTATATGGTGTCTACGCATTCAAGAAAGCACCTCCGCCCAAGATCTATTGTGCTGACAGCCTCCTCACACACAATCTCGTGTTGTTCTGTGAAATTCACATCTTTAGTCGGCTAAGTAGTAAGGTGCTGTAAAGAGCATTTATGTTGGCCTGAAAATTTTCAGCTAGGCCAGCTACAAGGAAAGGTATTCCCGAGGAACGCAACGAACTAGGAATACAGATTCTGGCGGAGCCAGTAATACCAACAAACCTCTGCACAGCTTTAGAGTATGTTGCGAGAGTGTGTCTACAAACTCTAGCGATAGAGTTGATGCAAACAGTGATCACTAAGCCTTCATAGTGTTCGGTACTCTAAAAGGCAGTTTCTTACTAGTGGGACCATTATATAATTGAAGCGTTAGAGGTGAAACAGAGCTTATGAGTAATGTTGTATACTTCAAGGGTCGAGATTCCTAAGTTCTATCAGTCCACATTTACAACTTGCTGATTGCAGTGCACTGGAGTGTAATAGAAATTTTTATAAACGCTTGCAAATTAAAACGCTGGTCTACGACTACATTTCTAGTCATACAAAAGCATTTGCTAGTCATGTGATAATTTCGAAATTTTCTGTTTTCTGTTTTCTGTTTTCTGATTTTCTGGCGTTTTTGGCCTTTCTGTTTTCTGATTTCTGTTTTCTGACGAAAGCAGTTTTCTGTTTTCTGGGAAAATTTTCAAAATTTCCGCCCATCCCTGGAAGGCTTGGTTGGCCTGGGCTAAAATCCAAACCAGGAGCCTGGTATCGGGCTCACGCTGCAACCGGCACCGCATTCGACTACGCTCCACGCGCTCTTTAAAAACAATAACAAAAACTCACCATATGCAATAAAGTGTTATATTAATAATACGATCTGCATATGCATACTCAGTGTATTTTCTATATTTATTTGTTATATGACGCTAAAAGGTTCTCTGTGTGACTCTCTCTCCTGTAAGACTCTCTCTAAGTCTACCACGAACCAGTTAACGATTAAAATAAGCGATATTCAGAGCCTAATTTGAAGAATAAATGGGTTCGCGCACAACTAAGTTCGGATAGTCTATGTGAAGAACCCATGATTTCGACCTAGATGCCTCCATAGAGAGCTAAGGCTTTTCAACACCTCTCAGAGTCGGTGGTCACTTCGTTTAGCGTTTTATGCTTTTGCGTAGATTCCACGATTTGGCGAAAAATGCGAAGACATTGCATAGTGTGCTGAGAACAGACATATATGTAGGGCCACGTGTAAAATAATACTTACGTAGAGTTGTCATCGACGAGGAGTAGCCCGATTTTAATAGTTTTCCTTCGACCTTGAGAAGGCGAAACAGACGTCGGTGGAAACGAAGGGAAGCTGCTCTGGCTGCAGCTCAGCTAAATCTTTCATACTGTTAGCTTTTGGAATTTCATTTCATATTCTATATCTGCCGACTTTCCAAAACCTTGCGAAGATCTTTTCTTAAGACGTATCTTTATTTACAAAATTTGATTGCATTCCATAAACAACATTATATGTCATGATGCATGAAAATGCACTCGTTAGCTCTACTCCACAGCATCTTCGGCAAAGCACAAGAGCCTATGATTGAGGACCTTTGAGCTATCGTCTTCTGTGAATAGTAGTGGGACGGAGCCGACGGCAACCATTCGAAACACCGGCACATTGGGGAGGACTTCAGTTCCGTCAATGCCGTCCAGCGCTTCAGAAGAGACACGGACTTCGAAGACAAGCCTCGGTAGGAAGCCGCACACACTGGAGGACTCCGCTATTCTTAAAGGATCCTCAGATTGCCACCCGCAGTCCTGCGGCGAGACCCGGGTGCACCTATCTAAAAGGCATTGTCACCTTCGCCTCATGTCCGTCGGCTACAGAAATGTGTTGACTCGACGGGTCCGTTATGTCTTCACCGATACCACGCGGTTAACCCGGATATCCATTTGTCAGTCTCTTCTGCTGCTCCACAGTCTCTCAACAACGAAATGAGTTTCTGATTGATCTGGTTACTGGAGACGAGAGGACGAGAGTTGGGTCCTTTACGATTCTAACAAGAATCCTAACGTGTGGCTCTCTCGAGAAGAAGACCTGTCCGCGTAAGCCGAAATGGGCCTCCACCACAGGAAGTGCCTCCTTTGCTGCTTTTCGGATTCGCGGGGAGAGTTCTCCTATGAGTTTTTTCCGCAAGGACACACAGTTACCGGCTGTATTTACGTCGTTCAGCTTCAGAAGCTGGCGAAGGCTGTTCAAGAAAAACGGCCAAGACGTGCTTCTGTCCACCTCCTTCACACAACGCTAGGCCGCATGTGGCTAAAGGCACAAATGAAAAATGGAGGAGCTGGGCTGGCACAAGGTTCCCATCCACCCTTTTCCTTGATATTGTCTCTTCTGCCTATCACTTCATCATTCATTGCCTATAATGCCTATCATTTCACCTTCTTAAGGCATTCCTAGCGAAGAAAAAACCCAAAATTGGAGGTCTTGGAAGAGTGGTTAGCGAGTACTTTGAACTCCCAGTCTTCCCAGTTCTGGGAGGAGGGAATTGCTGACCTGTATACTAACCAGGGAGTGCCTTTAGCTTGCCATGGGACTATGCCATGGGAAAGAGCTTAAAACGCTAATTACAAAGCTGCCCTTCAAAGTTGCCAAATGGATCTCCTAAGCGAGTAACGACCGGTGAACGATCGAGATGACAGCTGTGTGTCGCCAGCGCTGAAGCTGGCATACTGGTGAATTCAATTGTATGCTGAATAAGCAAATAAAGAAGAAAAATGTCGAACACACCAAGACTTTCTTCATCAAATACTTCTCTCCTAATACACTAAATATAATGAGAGATCTCAGAGGTAGTACAACTTAACGAACCAGAACGAGTTCAGCTAGAGTAGAAATCGCAGTGAATAATAACATGCGGTCGTCTAGCCGAAGCTCTCTGCGGAGTGGTGGTTGTCTCTTCGCGGATGATATTAACGTCTGAAAGGTTTCGGATTCTTCTAATCACACAGCGATCATTTGCTTAACCAGGAAAACAATGTGGAAGCAAATAGGAAGCCTTATTTATTATTGCAACCTGCGCCCACGAGTTGTTTCCTACGGTGTGCATTTTCCTAAGTTACAGATGGGGTGCCATGGCATGAAATTAGAACGGCATGGAAGCGAAAGAGGAATTCTGCCTAACTTAATCTTTCCGAAAGATATCAACTGTTTGGCCAGACTAAAGTTTTTGAAAAATCGAAAATGCTTGATCATTAAGCTTCAACGGGTTTTTTAGGAAGATAATTGTCTTTTACTTAGGGGACGGAGGCGACCATCTACAATGTTAAGGTAATCGTCTAGCAGCCATACTGATTTAACCTCTTCGCAGTGATTTGCGAAAGGAGCTTTGACGATAATTCTGCTTCTCTGCTTATAATTTGATTTCTTCGACTACCCTAATAACAGAAGCTGATAGTAGCATAAATATTTAGTTTAGCGTCAGAGGCGAGACCACAGTTTGACGTAGTTGCACCATGAAACGTTTTGCTTAACTTTGGGGTTTCTAGAAACGTAAAACTTATGGTATTAGGTTGGAAAAAAAGTCTTTTCATTTTTTTTCAAAGATTTATTACTTCACAACTACAAAGTCAAATCAATTGAGATAAACTCTATTTTGTTCTACTACACTTCTCCAAAGACGTGGTAATTTTTCTAATTCCTCTCGCGTAAAAGACTGCAGTTCTGAAGTCGAATCACCGCTGAATCCAATTTTTGAGGTCCTCGTCCGTTTCAAAATATTTCTCTCCAATTTCTTGCTTGAGAGCGTGGAAGAAATGGCATTCGGAAGGGCCGAGGTCAGGGCTATACGGTGGATGTGGCATTACCTCCCAGCCCAGCTTCTTTATTGTTTCTCTTGTGAGTCTTGCAGTATGTCGCTTTGCGTTGTCATGCAGGATCATCACCTCCGACTTCTCAGGCCTCTTTTCTTGGAGAGTTGCGACGACTTTGTGGAGTTGGCTATTGTATGTGGCAGCAGTAAGTGTCTCTCCACTTCTGAGAGTTTGCCGATAAATCACTCCTCTGATATCCACCAAACACTCAAGAGAATCTTCCGTTCGTGAACATTGGGCTTGAGATCAGACTTAGGGCTCTCTCCCTTTTGTACCCATTGCCTTTTCCTCGGAAGTTGGCACACAGAACCCAGGACTCTTCGCCTGTCACAATCCGCGGAAGAAACGATTTTCTTCCTTATCTGGACAGAAGAGAAGCAGCGATGGAGAGCCGTCGACCTTTCTGAGTGTCTGACAGGGCATGTGGAATCCAAGCTCCAAATTTCCAAGATTCTTCAGATGGATCCCCACTATCCTATGAGACACTTCGAGCTTCTCTGCCAGCTGACGTGTCGTCTGCCAACTATCGGTACGAAGATGATGGTGTAGTTCACTGTCGTCCAATCCAGTTGGCCTTCCTGACCATGCTTTGCCCTCAGTGAATAATTTCCCTTTAAAGACTTTCCTAACCACTCATAACAGGCGCGATGAGTGGTAGATCCCAAGCCATATATGTGGTTAATTTGGTCTGCTGCCTGACGTGCTGTGGATTCTTTAATGAATTCTTGAAGAATGCCGTGCTGAAAACGGCCATGAGGTAGATCTGGCATTGAGTTCGGAAGATTGGATGGATAACGAATTACAAGAAGAGTCTTAACCTGTGTCTGCGTGCGAACGGTAGACAAGTGTGATAGGATTACGAAATCAGCAATCAACATTGGCTAGTGCGTTTACAAGGGGAAGGGTAAAAAAAATTTCGAAGTGTGAAGAGACTTTTTTTCCAACCTAATATGACTAGACCGATTATCCATCTACCCGTATTTCAGAGAAGATAATTCTATAGCCTTATCTTTTGTTATTTTATGAGCGTTGAAGAAAGGTGGATACGACGAAGTGCTCTCGTCCTTGCCTACATATTGGATCCTATCATTTTTTCCGACGCTAATACGCCTCGGCAAGTTGGACCCTATCTAAGCACAGATAGAGGGGCAATCGCGATGCACTACGATAGATCTATAGGGGGTCGCTCGAAGCGAAACGATTCCCACAAGTCGGAGAAGGCCTCCAGAGTTCCGAGCTTCGTCGTGTCTCTCGGTCAAGCGTGGTCCACTGAGCCACTCTGGCACGGAACAGTAACGAGCCGAGGCGTGGCTGATGTTCCCTCGAGCATTTTTGATAGCATCTGGACTAACTACGGTTGATGGAGTCGATAATCTCTATTACAAGAGGAAAGAAGCGTAATGTTTTTAGCCTTTAATTTCGCTTTAATTTTCCTTGCATTGTCATTGTTCATTACTGACGCGCTTCCATTGTTTGATGACTTCCACTCCAGAAAGTGCTTTAGGAAGTTAGTAGGTTTTGATGGTTTTGTGAATAACGTCCGGAACGACGAACAAGTTGATTAACCTAGCGAGCGAAATTATTGCTTGAACCAACTAAACGAGAGAACAAAGGGTTTTCTCCCTAAATATTCGTCCTCTACAAGAAAATAAAACCCTTTGCTTATGAATCATATCCTTCTTTCAGAGTGAACAAAAACTTTCTCGACGTGATGGATGAACACTGATAATCATTCAGATTCATTTATTTTTCCGAGGCAAATCATAGTCCATTCTCGTACTACACAGTTATTAAAAAAACGTTGTGTGACACCAAGCCAGTCTCGGTCCAAGAATTATAATGAGCACCTTCCATTAAAGGACTGCTCCTTCCAGATTGTTGATCGAGAAAAAACTTATTATTGCTAGGCATCATTGTCTCATGCATTAAGAAGCTGTAAAACGCCTTTCAGAGACCTCACATCAGATTTATCGCACGATAATAATGAATATCCGAACTATGAACAACTGTAGCAAAGAGAAAACAAAGCGCCGAAGATCACAGCACGCCGAGGTTCTCATACATCTGCTTTCGCTCTGGAATGAAGTGCCGACGGACAGCGTGCCCGATTATAGCCGAAACTGACGTGAGTCCGAGCACCACTCCAGAAAACACGGTCGCCTTGTTCTCAAACGACTCCGCGAGCGTTCGTTTGCGGGTGCGCTCGCAGAGGTAGACTGGAAAACATCATCCTTAACCTAACATCTCTTGTTGCGGATAGGCTGAATTGATTAATGAAGAATGGAGACAGAGAGAACTGCAGTGAATGAGCGCCTATGTCAGAACACCTTTTCCGCCCGGAGAGCAAAAGTGTCAATCTCGTGCTCTAGCCCCAGCTCGATAGCTGCAATTCCCATCTACCTAAAAAAGAGCTCAAACTATTGAAAATATTTTCTCTATTTTTCAAGCAATATTTCATGTGTTCCACTCTTAATACTCCCTTCAGTCACATAGCTTCTATAACGCTCTCTCACTCTCTCGTAAGATGAATCATTTATGTGACTGTCGGTAAGCTAATCAGCTGGCTGATCAGAAGGTTGAACTTTCAACATGAGGCCTATCGGTGCTTCTCATCTACCACAGAATGACCCGCCCACTTTTTTCCGCATAGAAGTGCACCACTGTTAGCTGTTCTCATTTTGAGTTCGCTTGCAACCTTCTGATTTTCTTCTGGTAGCTCCCTCATTTATACCTTGTACAAAATTATTTGTATATGTACATAAGGGTTTAACCATTCAAGTTTGAGAGTGTGGAACAGCCCGAGAGGCTCGTGTTGGTGATTGAAGACAAGTCCCGGGTGGCAAAAATGGGTCGATCTACACTGCGGCCGTCAGCTTAAATCTTAATAAACACACCTCGATGAGAAGCGAGATCATATGATGTTTCAAGTCAAGCTGAAGGTCACTTCGCGCTGAAAACCTTTCTAACATATTCACGGTGGGCTTAAAAAGAGCTCCAGTAATCCCCTCTTAGCAGCAAACTCCTCAAATCTTCCATTGAAGTTATGTAAAAAAATTGCATGACTTGCAGCATTACGTGATCTTCATGAATCTGCAAGATGCTTTGAAACGCTGAACTCACAGTTGCTCTTGGGTCCATACGGCTGCACATCAATTTCCGGCGCAAATTCGGCAACGACATCTCTGAACATAACCATTTCAGCTTGATCAAATTCTGGCAACAAACAGGAGACTTCTAAGTGCTTAGTCATAGCTTTTACCTAATTCCATCTAGCCCTGCTGTTAATACTTGCAAGCATTGTAGACGACATTCTAGTTCAGGAAATACGGTAATGAAGTCGTCTAACTTCAAGTTCCAGGCATTGAATTATTGGCGTCTATAGGTCGTCCCAACTGTACTTTTCCTTTTCCTTGAAGGTCTTATTAGAGACACTGCGTAAAGCTCGAAATCTACCCGCTAAGTCCTGCACGAACTACAGCATGAATCGCTTGCGTTTTATAGCTGCGCTGCAGTACAATATGGTGACGAAGCATTCAATTAGCTTGCCATGTTTTATCCTTATCCATTTGACCGATCTGATAATTGTTCTTGCAGGAGACATTGACATTCCCAAGAACGCGTGTGGAAAGGGAGGTGTATAAGATAGGAGGAACGCTGGAGACTTCAGCTACAAACTCCTCAACTCTGGCTCATCCACTCAACAGGACGACTTCTGCGTTCTAGATCCCTTCAAGGAGACACCATCAAGATCCGCATGATCTCAAGAGAGTTCGAGACCAAGGTTTTGTGAAAGTCGAAATCGACGAAATAAACCTTCATAAATGACATGTGCTCAATCTCACAACAATCACATCAACGAACAGGAATACTTCAACCCTGCATTAAACCAAGTCAAAAGCCAATCATGCATAAACCTATTTTGTCAGATGAGCAAAGGAATAGGTACGTGACAGATGCTCATAAATGGGCACTTGCTGATTATTTCAGTAACATCTTCACTCCCTTCACTGAATTAATGCCAAATCTCTCCGGTCAACCTATTGAATCGCTTGACATTCCTCATTTCCTATCATGAAGTTCATAGACTGCTACGCGTTTTGAAGGCATCCCAATCTGTAACGGCAGGAGGGAATTTCTCAAGTCTTTTTTAGGATCTTTGCAAAGTGTCTCACCGAGCCACTCACACACATTTTCAACATATCTTTGGTGATTGATCAGGTGCCCGCGATATGGAGAACGTCTTTTGTCACTCCTATTCCAAAAACTAATGGCGCCTACATTGCAATGTAATACTGCTCACGTCGTACAGTTAAAATGGCGATTCGCGACGGAAATTTCGTCCCAAATGGTCGCATGCTCAAAGCTCCTTGTTTTAGGTTTACTAAAGAAAGATTGGCACAGTTCGATTAGTCTCTTCGAGATACACACAACCATGTATACATCTTCACCAGAACACCGCATTATTCGCCTTGGGTTTCCTAAAAAATGATTGGAACAGGCTATTGCGATTAGAGCAGCTTATCCCGCAGCACATGCAGGCTTTCGGAGTAAGCATGACGTACGTTGCCAGTGCTCTGTCATGCCAGGAACGCTCCGAGAGTGCACCGTGCACAATGCGTATAGGATCGAACCTATCAATCGAGTGGGCGAAAGCATATTCACTCCGCTTCAATCCTCCCTATTGGGAAATGTGAAGCCTTAAACATATTTCGAACTGCGTAAAGAATTTTATCAGAAATTTTCTGCCGCCGTACTCAGGAATTGCTTCAGTCTGTCCGAGCGACGCTTTGGTGTGCGTCGTGTGCAATGCGTGAAGAGACGAACCTATCAGTGGAGTCGGCGATTGCATGTCCACTGCGCCTATCTTCCCTCACAGGGAAATGCGAAGCCATCAACACTATATCGAAGCGCTTGAAGAAATTTATAAATTTTCTGCCACCCTACTCAGGAATTGCTGTACTTTGGAGTGCGTCGTGAACATTGCATATAGGATCGAATCTATTAATCGGGACGGGACAGCTTGTAGAGTGAGTGTCTGGGAAGCTTTACTAGAATTTTCCAGCCGCGCTACTCAGGATTTGCTGCAACAAAGGAGGCCCATGAACTTCCCCCAAAGATTCTCAGCGAGACCTATATGGTCCTGTAGCTCATCGGACGAGGTCACATAACAGTGTTTCGTTTTTGCTACGAGCCACTGGGTGGTCCGAAAATGGCAAACAATGATACCTCTTCAGGGTAGGCTGATGAGGCAAGAGTGACACCTGGAATGGCCCTGTCGTGCTCTGAACTTAACTACGAAAAGGTTTGGAGCTCAAACTATAGTTTGATTATAGTAATTTCTTACGTTTCCTAGACGAAGCTGCGGTGTACATTCAAGTGATTCAATCGCCGTCGCTTGCCACAGCGACTGGACGGCCTAGTGAGTAGCGTTGTGGACTTGCGGGAGGGGGTCGAGGGTTCGATTCCGGGGGTAGGGTTTCTGCGTCGCTAGGTGGACTGTTACCGTTTTTGAAAATGAGAATTACATTTTGGCTTCGGTAGAGTACCTTCTACGCGTCCTAACCCCGCTTTCCACATGTCATCAGATGTGGAAGACGCTGGTTTGTTGCGTGGAGCGATATCGCGCATCCATTAAACGATGCTTGTCTCGCCTAGGAAGGTTCCGTCAGATGCTGTCTTCCCATACGACCTCTTCGATATGTTCTCAATTACTTTTGGAAGTGTTCCTCGTTGTCACCTCATTCGGGAACGCGATCGACAACCATTGATTTGACCCACCATCAAGACATGCTCATTCCTCTTCGGATTTCTTTGCAGACTGCTCTTTATTCTTCTCGCAACTTTCACAATTCTACTACTGTTACCAAGTGCAGCATATTTTACCCACCTCGTGGCATTTATCTAGCTGTGTACTTTTTCCTGGCCATTCTCCTATACACTTGCAGGAGACGGGACGAGGCATTGCAGAAGGAGCACTTGTACTCACTCCCTCAACTCGAAAAAGATTTTTCGTTCCATATTCATTTATAGGGTTATCTGGGATGCAAATCACCAATCTGGCAACCATTTTTGTTGAAACGATGGATGGCAGAAGGTTACGATGGGTATGTGTAAGTAACGGGCTGGACGCAGAATAACCAGCACAGCTGTCTTCCACGACTCCGGAGGTCGAGGAGAGGAGGAAAGAAAAAATTTTGCTCAAACATCGCCCACGGGAGTTTTTCGGGGTGCTGATCACGGATATGATACCTGTTTTTAAAATATCGAGCAGACCACAGCAAATGCCGTAACCTTCTCGGAATCGAACCCCAAAAGCACCTCCTGCAAGTCCGCATCGCATCCACTCCAGTCGCTACCGCCACCTTTGCAAATGAATCACTTGAATGTACTCTGCAGCTTCGTCCATAAAACGTAGTAAATTATCATACTACTATAATCAAACTTTAATTTGAGCTGCAAACCTTTTGTAGGATAAGTTCTGAGCACGACAGGGCCTATCCAGGTGTCACTTATGCCCTATCAACTCTTTCTGAACTGTCACCTGTATCACCTGTCGTCCCGTTGATCATCGACTTGCTCGAGCGGGCGCCAGCAGCGTCTCCATTCGTCCCTGTCGCGTGCCAGAGTGGTCCAATGGATCCTCCTCGCTCGAGAGATACGAAGAGCGTCATATCGGTCGTTCAGGGCTTTCACGAAGAAGTCCGACCAACGCGTTGGTGGGCGTCCTGGTGTTCTTTTGACATCCCGCGGAATCCAATCTGTGACGGCTCTCGTCCAGCGGGTGTCTGCGAATCGCATTACGTGGCCGGCCCACCTAATTTTCGACGACTTGGCCCATGCGACAGCGTCTCTGATCTTCGATCGTCGGCGAAGCTCGGAACTCCGGAGGCCTTCTCTCACTTGCGTGAGTCGTGTCACTCCGAGCATCGTCCTCTCGATTCCACGTTGCGCGACGCTGATCGCGTGTTCATCCTGCTTTCGTATAGCCCAGGTCTCTGAGGCGTATGTTAGGGCAGGAAGAACAGTGGAGTCGAATAGGTGGGCAGGAGTCGGACGTTCTTCGTTTTCTTCACGACTTCTTCGACGCTCTTGAAAGCTCCCCAAGCCGCTCGTTTCCTCCTGCTCAGCTCTGGTGCTAGGTCGTTGGTCATGTTGACTTCGCGACCCAGATACACATAGCTGGAGCATTCGGAGATGTTCGTTCCGTTGAGCGAGAATGGGGCATCAGAAACCCATCCGTTCTTCATGAACATCGTCTTCGTAAGATTCAGCTGCAGTCCAACGCTTCCACATACACGATCGAAGTCGGCCAGCATTCGTTCCGCCTGACTTATGCTCGGTGTTATGAGCACGATGTCGTCAGCGAAGCGAAGATGGTGCAGTTGCCGGCCGTCGACCTTCACTCCCATGTCTTCCCATTCTAGTTCGCGCATGACGTGTTCGAGGGTGGCGCTGAAGAGCTTCGGGGGTATGGTATCCCCTTGTCGAACCCCTCTCTTCACGTCAATGACGACGTCGTTGTAGAATGGTGAGATCTTGGTCGTGAATCCACTGTACAGCTCTCGAAGGACTCTGATGTACTGAGTAGGAATGCCCTGGGTGAGCAGGGCTTCCATGACCGCTTCAGTCTCGACGGAGTCGAATGCCTTCTTCAGGTCGATGAACGTAAGGCACAGCGGCAGCTTGTACTCTCGCGACACTTCGATGAGCTTCGTAATGGTGTGTATGTGGTCGATCGTGCTGAATCCTCTCCGAAATCCTGCTTGTTCGCATGGCTGTCCTTCGTCCAGCGTCCTACTAATCCTATTCAGGATGACTCGAGTGAACAGCTTGTAGACTACGGACAACAGGCAGATCGGGCGATAGTTGCCAATGTCGTGCACGTCTCCCTTCTTGTACAGCAAAACGGTCTTGCTGGTCTTCCACTGAGATGGAACCTTGCATTCGGACAGGTAGCGTGTGAAGAACCGCGCCAAGGTGTTGATGAGCGCTGGCGGGAGGTTCTTCAGGTGTTCAGCTCTGATTCTGTCAGGACCGGGTGCTGTACGTTTCTTCACCGACGAGATGGCGTGTCGGATTTCGGAAGAGAGAACAGAGGGGACGACGTATCCATCCTGCGGAAGATGGCATGGGGGCAGGTGGACGTGGCTCTCGAAGAGATCGGAGTAGAAGTCGTGGATGACTTTCTCCATGGTCCTTCTGGAAGAGGTGATGGTTCCGTCAGGACGTCGGAGAGCGGTCATCTTGGTCTTGAAGTTGGCGAAGTTCCGGCGGGCATTGCGGATGCTCAACCCTGCCTCTGCTGCTTCAGCCAACACTTCCGCCCTTCTCTCCTTCAGATCTTCCTTTATCGCCGCTCTGCATAGCTTTGCAAGCTCGGACGTCAGTTGCTAGTTGCCTGACGCTCGTGCTGCTCCACGCTGGCGTATCAGCTCGAGAGTTTCCGGAGACAGGCGTCTCTTGGTGGTCTTCAAGATCTCGGCTCCCTTAGCACTATCGTGGAGATGGTGCACGAAGCGATCGTATTCCTCGTCGACGTTGTCCATGACGGCATCTTCCCAAAGGCCGACAAGAGAGGTGTAGAGATTCCAGTTGATGGTCGTTCTGGGATTCCTCTTCTTGAACTTCGCGGCCTTCTCTCCTTGACGCGAAAAGCGGAACCTCGCGCGAAGGAGGCGGTGGTCCGATCCCGTGTAGAACTTGGGGACAACGGAGACATCGGTCAGGCAATACTTGCGATTGAAGATGATGTGGTCGATCTCGTTGTGGAACTGGCCACCGGGGGATTCCCAGGTCCATCGTAGGGAGGAAGGCTTCTGGAACTGCGAGTTTCCATGGATGGTCTTGGTCGACATGATAAACTCAGACAGCCTTTCACCTTGCTCGTTCCACTCCAAACCGTGGGTTCCGATGTGAAGTTCTTCCGACGACCTTCGTGGCCCGATCTTGGCGTTGAAGTCGCCGACGATCACCTTGTAGAAGGTGTGATCTTCCTTATAGAACTTCTCCAGCTCCACGTAGAAGGCCTCGACGTCTTCGTCGTCGTAGTCGGATGTTGGGGCATACGCGACGAACACAGTCAAGGCTGGCACGGAGCCACATCGCTTCAGTCGCAGACATCCGATTCGGCTTGTCAGAGACTCGTACGAATCGATGTTCATGGCCAAGTGCGTGTTGACGAGGACACCAACGCCGCCTACTCCCCTGCTATCGCATGTTCCGAGGAACAGTTCTTCTCCGGAGTCGTAGGCGGCGTGTAGGGGGTGGTGTCTTCTCGTCTCGGTCAGTCCGATGACGTCGTACTTGATCTTCCTGGCTTGCCTCATCAGGTCCTCGACGGATGCTTCCGACGCAAGCGTGCGGGCGTTGTAAGTACAGATCGTCATCCTAGTCCTTCTCAGTTTGCGCAGCCTGGTTAGGCCCTGAGATTTTAGCAGCCTCTCCGTACTCGTCCTTCCCATCGCTGCAGAAATGGGGGCTCTTTCGGGGTCAGGGGAATGAGGCCCTTTAGTGCTGCTGTGTTTGACTGGAATACAACACGGGTAGCTAGTCAGGCTCTGTCGTGCGGGCGGGGTACTCCGGGCAGCCAGCCAGACTGCCCGAAGGGACGGGGCGAGACTTAAGGCGGCCTCGAATCGCCTTACATGTACTCCCAGTCTACCGAGTGCAAGCTTTTGGCCGAGCCGACACAGTTACAATCCGCACAGTCACGGACACATCCACGCACACTGTGCACGAACATGCCGCTCCCACGCACAAGGAACGCATCGACCCGACACAGCAGGAGCAAGGAGTCCATCCCCTGCATCCCACCTGCGTCTCTGGGCAGTACACGGTCGCATTTGGTTCGCGTTTAATTCCCCTATCCACCACCCGGGGACGCGCCACGTGGCCCTGCGACAAGCGGCCCGAGATCCCTCTTAACAAGAGAGCCCGAAGGCTCTCTATCGAGGGAGATCCGTGGCTTTCTGAACTAATACAATTTTTTTCCATTTTCGGACCACCCAGTGGCTCGTGGCAAAAACGAAGCACAGTTCTGTGATCTTCATTCGATGTCTTACAAGACCATATACATAGGTCTCGTTGAGAATCTTTGGGGGAAGTTCATGGGCTTCCCTTGTAAGAGTGTCCAGCTAGACTTTGGAGTGAGCCGGTAACAATGCATATGGAATTTCTTGTCTATAAATTTGACGCTGTACGCGAGCGCTCGGAATGCGTATGTCTTTCAGTTTTATATTAGCTTTTTTACTAGTTTTTGTAATTTTTGATTTTGGAATAATTGGTTATTTTCAGTTCATTGCTTCTACAGTGTATATATCTACTTTAGTATATCTAGTTTAGCTTGACTTTGATTTTTTTCACTTCCCCTGCAGTGATATTAGCTTTTCAGGTTCTTACTTCTACTCTTACTGCCTACTGTGCTTCGATGCATTAGCGCGGCCTTTAGTGCATAAATAAATAAATAAATAAATAAATAAAACCGTGTGGCCCACAGTAGCGATAGAGCATCACTCCGCTAGCAGCCAAAAGCTTTGACGTAATGATACAATCAATTCGTTGTACATGCGTTGTGCATACTTGAAAACCATAAAAGCAGCTCAATCGCCCCATTTTAGTCGGCCAAACATCAGGTCTTTATAGCAAAAAGAGCTGATTATGAAAGGAGAGACAGCCTCCTAAATGAGGAACCTTGAGTCCTTCGACTAATGGCACAACTGAAATCTGTGTGCATGCTCGCCCTGTTCTGGTCACCTGAAACCAACCTGAATCCACCGCTGTGAAGGGTAATGTTGAGGCGATCCTTGCACACGTACTTCTGCGGCAGTGGAGCACTCATAATGATGGACGAGTTGTCCGACTCGAAGCTGACAGTCTCATCTGAAACGGTTACTGCTGACGCATATCGCCCAGTGCTGGATCTCGGACCACCGCTGCTTCGTGATTATCACTGTGGCCACTGGGGCAAGCCTGACTTTGTCTATCCAAACGGTCAAATTATCTGTGGTACTTCCACTGAATGGTGGTCACCGCAGCCCGGTGAATGGATTGTCCATGCTCCTGCGGCAGGTGCCAATCTAGGAGTCCATTCTCCTGCTTTTGTCCGTGCAGCCTACAAGGATTTTCCAAGGCGGCACTGGCCAGCATACCGGGAAGTACCGCTGTGAGGTCTACGGCCTACCCAGCTTAGATGACCATGTAGATTTGTGGCTGGAGCAAAAACTCACCGCCGTAGGTCTCTGAGTACACCACTTTTCGGAGCTGCCATCGCAGTTCCTCGTACTTTTTGACCAGCACATTCTTCTGAAATACAGCTATAAATGTATACAATTTCTACGTCAAACTGGACCACATTTTAATTCAAACTGAACACTTTCCAAACCACATTCGACACTATTCATTTCAAGCTGCTTTTTGGGTACTCTTCATGACAGCTTTGAGATTTCTGAAATCAAAGCAACTCTTCCTAATCGGAAGGACCTTCAGGAAGGTTAAACTTCATGCTCAATAAGCAAAAAAATTTCTTGTTTAAAGAAAATTTGATATAACATTCCATGAAATTCACTATTATAGTTTACTTGTCCGAATAAGTGTAATAATTTTTATGGAATTTTTTTAGAAAAAGTAAAAAAATAAAATTTGTCTTAACGCACATCAAAGAAGCAAGCGTAAGCATATTGAAGGGTCAGATCGCGCAATTTACTCAAAAAATTCGCCACAATTTCTATTTGATTGATAATTTAAATTGCCCTTACATGAGCCATCAAAGTGACGGAGGATATGTGTGTTTTTATAGTTGTTTTTGTTGTATCGTTAATACATGTGAAACTCCTTGCAAACAGAAGTTCTGCTATCAATCGAATAAAAATCACGACGTCTTGGAAGAGAGCATGGCGCAATCCTTTTGACATATAAAAAAGCCGCCTTCGGGCTCCTTAAAACAAGTTTTGGACCATTATTTTTCTCCACAAAATATAGGTTTTATAAAATTGATAACGATGTGTTCGCTTATAGGGTAGGCAAATTAAAACTGCAGGGAAATTTATATGTACTAAAATTTAAAAAAATGAGTTATATAGCAAGATAGGCGGTTGATGAATCAGGTCTTTTGCGATACCAAAATAACGTGTGATACATACCCGTGTTTCGTGCGCCACACATTCTACTTCAGAAGGATGTCGCAGGGGCAACTTGAATGCGTAATTGGCCCATACAATGATGCAGAGTATTCAGCCGAAGGTCAGGTTACTGCCCGATCACAGACATTTGGCGCCGATTCACGGACAGCGAGAAAATAGATCTGGTTCGCATGAACAGTGACCCAAACCTCACTATCAAAAGACCTGATTCATCAACCGCTTACCGCCCTCTAACCGTGAAAATGCCTCAAACCTCTGATATGGCACTCACCAGGGGGCGGATTCATCAAAGTTACTGCAGTAACTTTAACGGAGAATTGTAAGCGAGAGCTCAGATAACGCGGCCTATCAAGCGATATGGTGAGCGATAAGCCGCGTCATCTGAGCTTTCGCTTACAATTCTCCGTTAATGTTACTGCAGTAACTTTGATGAATCCGGCCTCAGCATTCATTCGTTCGTTTGGCGGTATTTTCACCGTTAGAGGGCGGTAAGCGATTGATGAATCTGGCCTCAGATGGGGATCCACCCGACTACCGGCGCTCTCTCTTACTGCGCTATCTGCGCCCGAGTGTGAACCATTGATTAATATTTTAGTATTTCGCCTAAATTTCTATGGGACTAACTGTATAAAGCATAACGGATAAAGAACGCCGTTATTCCATCTCTTTTGAGATGCGCTACGCATTCTACTTCTGTGGAATGTCGTGGTGACATTTTGAATATCATTTTTGGCCTATGCAATGACTTGCGCTGGCCAGTCCTTGGACAACCTTTTATTCTTTCCAGACAGGTCCGGCATCAATTGCCAGGCTTTTTTTGAAGGTTCACCTGCTCTGGGCGGCGGGAAACCCGAACCACAACGCTCAAATCGAGTGCACGCGACAGCCGGCGCCCCTTCCGACTGCGCCACTACGCGCCGCTATGAAGCCGTCTGTATTTGGGGATTTGAAAAAAAGTAAAGGCACCTGAAGATAGCCGTCTGCGCTGCAGTATGAATGTCTTCAACTGGTTACAAATTGGATGCTAATTTAAAAGATTATTAACAAAGAGTTCGAGGTATTAAATCAGAGTTAATTCGTAACATTTGAAGGTGTGTCGTTGCATTTTTAATGCAAAATGTCAACTGCTCCGTCAGCGAACACAATGTCAATCAACGTCGTCTTCTGAAGCACTTTCACAGACCCCCTCCCCTTTTCACGCTGGCTACTTCATCTCGTTTTTCCGTTCTGCCGTAGATTTGCTTTTTCCTGCCATAGACCTACGGGAATTAATTTGTTTTGTAATTTATCACCGTAATGATGCCATGTACCGTAGTACTATAATGGCCGGAATTTACTGCCGTTTTTCTGAATGTGGCTGATGACAACTTTGAAGTCGTCGAAATGTTTAGCTTTAAGATAATGTCACTTTCGCTTTTCAAGCTACTTTCTCTATTTATTACCCTATTCTTCCTTTCACCATTCATCCGGTTTGTTGCTTGACCGCGGTCTGAAGCTCGTCAACGCAAGGTCGGTCTCATCTGCTGTAATTCTTAGATTTCTATATTTTTATGGTGCTTTGCTAGTCTCTTTCTGTATTGGCGGGGCATCTATAGTTTTTGCCAAAGAATCCGTTAAGGTTTCAACTGAAGAAAGCCCATATTCGAGGGAGGAGAGGAAGAGGGTAAGCCCGCTGTGGTTCTGACAAGGAGTGGCGGTGGGTTTTTGCAATGCTATTTTTGTAGAATGCAGAGTCCCGTGTGGGGAGTCCAAAACCATAGTTGCTTTTTTCGGAATCCTCTTCTGTGGTCAAAAAAAAGCGTGTGGACGCGTGAGCGCGAAGATCATGGCGCGCTGCTGCCACCCAACCGTATGTGGTGGGTTGGCGTAGTCGTAGCAGGGTCGCCACTCGGGTGCACCGGTCGGGTTTGGTGGTTCGGCCCCCAATGTTCTTGCACACATCGGATCGTTATTACTATTGGTTTGCGTGATCACAGGAGTCAATTTGTACTCGATTAATAGTATTTAGTGAAGCAAATCAACACCTGTAAAATCTATATTGAAAGGTCCTTGTTTTACAAAGCGGAGTCGGAGGTGCAGTTTGTTCAGTCGGCTAAATTCACAGACCACGAGCGACAGATTCTTTTTCTCGCATAGGGCATATGACTAGAAAAGGAAACTGCACAAATTCGCTTTTTACCTCGCTCCTAAGAGTATTAAACAATTGGAGTTCTAATTGGAGTGGTTAGATGCGCCTTCACATTATTACGTAGAAGTGTAGTGCATGGCGCATCTTTAAGGGAGTGTTTTTATCCTATCTGCTCGCAATAATATTATCAATATAGAAGTCAGAACTAAAAAAAGATAAGGGTGACCGGCTCAATTCACGGTTAATCATGTCATCTTTTCAGACGCGCTACATATTCTACTTCTACGGGATGTCGTGGAGGTGAATTTGAATACGTGCTTGGCGATACAGTGACCAGCCGATGGAAAAATCAGTGGTTTATCTTTCCAGACAACTCTGGTACCTACGAAGCGTGGATGCTGTATTGGATCAAACAGCACCGCTGGTGTAATGGGGTAGAGCGTTCCCACCGGTTCAGCAGGAGGTGAGGGGTTCGAGTCCCGCCTGGCGCTAAAGTTTTCATCGCAACCACATCTTTGTAACAACTCTGGTACCAGTTCACCGACCCCGGGGGGATGGAAGGCTTGGTGGGCCTGGGTGAGAAATCCCAGGAAGTATCGAGCGCACACGACAGCCGGCAGGTCCTTCCGAGTGCGCCGTTCGTGCCCATTTTTTCTCATCCACAACGAGAAAAAATAATTGGACAAAAATAACAGATTTATTTATTTATTTATTTATTTATTTATTTATTTATTTATTTATTTATTTAAACAAAACAACAGTCTCGTTTACAGAATGAGGGAACAAAAACTGAGCATGCAAAACACAATAAAACACGAAACATGAGTCATATGCACAATCCCACCATATTCTATAATGCTTAAGCTGTAGAAAACCTTTGCAGACCTGTACAGATAACTTTGTCATGTCTTCGTATTTACCCAGCAGCAGATTAAAATTACCAAGTGCTCTGTATGTTAGAAAATCAGATCTGGCTCTCGTTTTAGCAACTGAAACTCGAAGCTTGAGCTTTCCTCTTACGGAACTCGTTAGTTCGCCATCAAAGAAATCGGTAGTGTTAACAGATCGATAACGATTGGTGGCTTGATATCGATTTTGTTGATAGACGGTGATACAGTGGCAGTGACCATCATTTCTGCGTCGCCTGATGCAATTGATTGGCCAGTTGACAGTGGGTGATAAGCGATAAGCTGTGACACCTCTCCTGCGGCCACTATTTTTACGTGGACGAACGTACGTGAAGAAGCATTGAATAAAAAATTATTTTGACCATTTTAGGAAATCACTTGTTTAACGTATAACTGAAAAATCTCATTTTGATTGGGAAGAATCC
Source organism: Heligmosomoides polygyrus polygyrus (assembly GCA_947396885.1). Lineage (NCBI taxonomy): Eukaryota > Metazoa > Nematoda > Chromadorea > Rhabditida > Heligmosomidae > Heligmosomoides > Heligmosomoides polygyrus. The sequence goes on along the minus strand of OX377204.1, from coordinate 69,553,027 downwards.
AGTTCGATTTCAATAGTCTTAGCCTAGCTTAGAAGAGTGTTTGAAAAATTCTCCGTTCGACGTAGAAATGGTATATACAGTTGCCACGTTTGATATCCAGAGCTTGCAGCTTCATGGAAATATGATCGACCACGAAGTTGTCTTTTTTTCGGAGTTTTAGATCTTTTCAAGCCATTGGAACACATTGCACATAAGAGGCGTGAAGGTGTATATGCAATAGCTTAGGCTCAAGATGCTCCAATGAAAAGAAATCGAATTCCGTTTCGTAGATAAGTAACCTAGACTTTGAATATGTGGTGAAGTTGAGTGACATTGTTCTGAACGCCTTTTTTGGCGGTCTTCAGTATTAATCCCAAATCGATGGCACATCTTCGTTGATATAATGAGCACATTGATAGAGCACTTAAGAATTATCGTTCCATAGAAAAATAGCTTGCGTAAATAGTGCACTTTGAAGCTGCTCATTCAAACGTAACTTTCAGGTTATCAGTGAAAGAGTATGAAAAAACAGGCGAGTTCTAGCATAGTTGATATGTTGAGTGATGGTTGGTATGTATATGGATACCTATATTTACAGTTCAAGGAGACAACGATTCCCTCACCAGCACCTAAAGCAGTACTTAAGAAAACCTCGGAAACCGGATCTTCATTCTACTTTCAAAGAGCCCCTTCTATGTACAGTTTAATTCGGTATTTCTGAGCTCAAACGATCTTATTAATGCTCAGTTCTCTTCCATCCATAAGAGCCCAGTGGCGCATTTGGCAGATGTCGTTATCACGTGAATTACTAACCAATTTCGGCTCCCTTAGTGCCAACGACATGAGAACCTTATCTTGAAAAAATGTCGAGGATAAAACTCAGCGTTGACAAATCTATGCAGGGGAATGCGCCAGATATTCCCCTTCTATGCGATGTCGAGGAGGGAAGCCCACTGCGTATTTGGTCTATGCAATCACCTTCAGAGGTTAGTCGAAGAGCAGATAAGGCTTGTTTAGAAGTTCGTTATCCGACTACCGACCCGGAGTCGTGAAAGGCATAGTTCGCGAGGGCGGGACCCAAACTTTAAGCATCGATTAAGGATGCATAATGGAGTCGACACCTCCGACCGCGTTACAGCGTTGGTAATTAGGCAGCATGAAGTTTTCCAGCGACATGCCTTTTAAAAGTTATTTGTCCAACAGAATACGCATTCCCAATACCCCAAGTTATCATCACAGATACAGAAGGCATGGCGCATCCTAGAAGAATCAACCAGCTCTCGCTTTTGCATCGAAAATTTCTTTGTAAGCTGTACTTCAAGGATGCAGACGGTTTAACATACAAATAGACAAGACCTCTTCGTCATGAGATTCCAGACTGATATTCATACATCCAATTTATTGGACGTATTGCATGCACAGAAATACAGCCTCACCGTGCCAAAGTAGAATTTCATCCGCTTCTTCCGATTATCGTGGGTTGCGGTGGCTGTCAGCAACGCGTCACCTTTGAGCTTCTTCGCACAGTAGCCGGATATTGTCGTCGACGTGAGGTCAAACTTTAAAAGCAACATTTGCTTGGAAAAAGAATAAAAGCCAACTAACCAAAGCAACTGCTTTGGTTAACTGGCGAAAGGGTATTCTACGCAGTGAAAAAAAAGGCGAGAGAGAGAGCACCAACTACTATTGAACTACCAGAAACCATTGGAAATTTCCACGCTTCTTCTCTACAAGGTTCGCCTCACTTATTCGCCTCCCGCCAAAGCGGCGATGAAGCAAACGATCACCTCAGAGAATGAAATAAAGTTGACGAAAGAAATATGCCTCACCGGTATACGATTGTCAGTTCCATTTATGTTCAGGTTGATGATTGTGATGGCGAATGTAACACCGAGACAGACCTCGCCCTAAAAGCGATCCATCAATTTTCTCCAATTTACGAGTAGAGAAGAAAGGGTGTCGGGTAAGAGTGCACCCCTCCTACCCTTTTTGAAAGAGCTGTTAAGTGCATCTTTCTATTAAGGGAAAAATACCAGAATTACCCCGTAGTTACGTTTCTTTCATCCGATGCATAACGACATCTGGCATAGAACACTAACAGTTTGATAAGGAGAGTACTGGAATAAAAATTTTAATCTTACTGCGGCTGGAACTATAGTTTCGGCACTACGCTATCGACTCAGAGAGCGGAATAGGAGCTCCATATCGCCTTTCCATCCCCGTACTCTCAGTCAAGGCGTGCGATATAGCAGTCGCAGGGGCCACCGGATGTCACAAGAACCCTGAATCAGGGTTCTTGGTTGAGGTCGGTCCAGGAATCGAGTCTTTAATCCCTCTGGGGTCGCCAAAATGGTACCAGACTTATCTGGGAAGAGTAGAACACTGACTTGTTTAACAACTACCCTGCGCAGTTCATTGTACAGTACCGCGCATGTCTTTTGGTCAATTCCCGAAAAAACCGCTTTGGAGCGTTCCAAAGCGGCTTTTTTATATAACTTTCTTTAAAATCAAGCGCTTGTGAAAGGAAACATATATTTGAGCTCAGCAGACCGAGCTCTATCTTTTGACATATAAATCAATAGAGTTGAACAATGCATATAGGCCGGACATAATCAATCGAGTGGAAGCGAGAGCCTGTAGAGTGACAGTTTGGGGAATTTTATTGAAATTCCCAGCCGCCCTACTCAGAAATTGCCTTAAGACTGTCCAGCTTGCCTTTGGAGTGCGCCGTAAACAATGCATACAGAATCGAACCTATCAATCGAGTAGGCGCGACCACTCGCAAATTGCACGCGCTAGTGTGTTCGGAGCGCAATAACTCTGTCGAGATCGAATCGTTCCTGCTGTGGCTTGTGGATTTTGTAGGCAGTAGAAAGCTTTAGTAGTGCGCGAAAGTGCAGCGTTATAGCTTTTGAAGAAGCGAAATTATAGCGGCACGAAAATGCAGGTTAGCCGTGTGGGACACGATTTTTTCCGACTTCAGTTGACCCCTGCAGGAAGACGCGGCGTGCTAACGGCATGCAAACGCGTATGCTAGCAGAACACTGAAGGCACTTTACGATGACATGCTCACCACTCCTCAGCTGCCTGAACTGCCTTGCCCTCATCTGCCGTAAGAAAGCGGTTAGAGTTTCTTGCGCTCTTACTCACCCAGATTTGAGCTTTCGAATCTCACAATGGTACCGTTATCTTCAGCTCGAAGAGCTCTATCGAACGGTGGTACTCTCGACCAATTTCGGAAAAAGGGATTTTTCGCTCCAAAGCGGCTTTTTCGGGAATTGACCAAAAGACATGTGCGGTACTGTACAAGCGAAATACGCACTTAATAGATTGCCTCTATGATATCCCTAAACAAGCCGTTCTTTACCCTTTTTATCCTTTTTTATAATAAGACTAAGGATAATGAACGGGACTAGTTAACCCGCTCGCGCTTTCAACTTCTGCGGTGCTTGTAAAAGCAGTTTGAACACGTATTTGGGCTACACCTGCGGTGGTCACCCGATGGACAAGTCGGAGTTTTATCCTTCTTCGAAAAGTCTGGTACCTACTCGCCGACTACAGGAACAAGAACTTGCATCGGAGTGCACGCAACAGGCGGCGGCTCCTCCGACTGCGCTTCTATGCGCCCTTGTATTTTTTATCTCAATTGAATGTCACTGCCATTTCAAAAACAGTATGAAAAAATGCCTACAAACATGTTAAATACTACGTACGTTTGCTAGTAACTAAACAAGTACGAGATTTTATGAAACGAAATGGAACAAAAGTTCATACCTTGCTGTCCCGAAGTCCAACCTCAGTTGTCTCGTAGTCGACAAATGATGTGTAGTTGGCAGCGGCAACGACACCAGCCAGCAGTGCTTGAAACAAAGAAACAAAATCTCTTGTTGGGAGTTACAGTTAATCTACGCACCATATCGGCGGCTTGTCGCTGATATTCCAAAAAATACCTGCCCTGTCAACCTAATGGTAGTCTACATATTAGTCTAGCATGGTTATTGGGTATAAAGGAGAAAAAAGGCTTGTCCTCAGAGGGCAATCCCGTTGACCTATCTAAGAATAATTTTGCCTTTTTGTGGCTTAAATCAACATTTGAGTACATCCTTAAGAATGCCTAACGTCGCAAAACTTCGAGTCCCATCTGGGGCAAAACTTTGATCCCGAATAAACATCCTCCTAACAACTTACGGCCTATGGGCTTCTGTAATACTTATGGCGAGAAAATGTGAAACATCTTTCTAAGAAGGCCTTCACCATAACCAGTTACGTGCTGAACAGTGACTGGCTCAACCCGATGTCATGCTTGAGGTGCGAAAGGGATTGGCATGAAAATTCCGTAGACATTGTGGGTGGTCAGAGCGCGCTGATGTTATAACGGACATCCTGCTCGGAACGCAGAGGATGACGGTTCGAGTCCAGCGCAAGAGTTTCATGATCGCAACTAAGCATCTTTCTAAGAAACACTTTTTTTTACTAAATAAAGTGCATTCACAGTTCCGGAACTTCAGCGCTCAGAGAGAACTTGTTCTCCTTTCATCCTAAACTTGGTTGAACCGACTCGTAAGTCTGCATTTTCATGCAAAACTCGACTACACTAACATTTTCCGCTTTGCTGAAAAAAAACTGCGGAGACTACATGTGTCATCAGAAAAATATGACGCTGGCCAATACAGGCGATTAGTCAACCTGCTAGGGAAACTTCCGGCCAAGAACACAGTCACATGAAGATTCGGGTTTTGGTTTTTTGTATATTTCGGGTCTTCATATGCCCATTTTCTAGGAAAACCTTGGCCTGACGTTTTCCTTAGAATTCTCTTTCTATCCAATTGCTCCAATTTAAAAGTTAAAATGTTAAATTATGAAAATAGGGCCATAAGGCTACGTCATTTGACGATGTCGCATGCCACTCTGCTCTCTCACTTTTACCCCAGAAATCAGGAAAATATGTATATGGCTCTGGCGAATACAGCCGACTAGTGAACTGCTAGGAAAAGCAGCGAGCGTTTGCCTGGAACACATGCACATTCTCGACAATCGCTTCGAATTACTGGTGCACCCGCTACATCCTTTTATCGATATCCCGTTTCCTCTGCCGCCAAAACTATTCCCTCAAAAACGTCGCCTCGGATGGCAGTAGACACAGCACCTGTCAGTGGCTCACGATTTCAAGAAGCTTTGCTGTCCACTAACCTTTTAAAAATCGCAGAGTTGAAGCTTTTAAGAGCTTATATTGTTAAGCCCTTTTCGATGGTTTTGAAGCAATAATCATGACTCATGTGTCCCAATACTTTTTCTTCATCACTGCAGATCTCTCATTGTTAGTGTCGCTCATCTTTCAGTACTTCGCTGCCTTAATCTTTTTTCACTTCGAACAGGCACCTAACCATTTCTTCCTTTGCCTTACGCTTCTTGATAAAACCAAGGAATAATTAGCCTGCAGCTTAGAATAAATATGAGACTGTTTTGAAACGCTCTTTGGAAAGGATCTCTGCTGCTGAGTTCAGTGATCGCAGAGCCTATGGAATAAGCCGAGCCTATTATTTTTAGAATAGTCTGGGACCCAATCCTACATCTCTTGTCGGTAAGTACCTTACCAGGGAAGAGCCTCAGGCAGATGTAACGGCGAAAATGGATACCACCGCGAGAATCTCCCAAATGTTATAGTAGAAAATTACGTTTCTTTTGCTGAGTCCTTGAACGCAAGGAGCTAGGGATTCTCAAGGTTGACTACGGGAGCGCACTGTCATCTTGTACTCAGGCGCTATGTGCCATCTGTGTTGATTCAAGAGAGGCGGCGAATAGCTCCGATGCAAGCGGACCGGTTGCTCAGGAGTGAGTGCCGCCGTTTCATAGGCGGATGGCCAGGTGTTGAATTTCTGTCATCTTAAAAAGATAAATTCCGATCAAAGAATGGACACTAAACCAGCGAGAAACCCGCAAATGACGGAAATTGAACACCTAGCCTCCCACTTCTTCTGATACATAGCACATGAGTACGAGCTGACGGTGCGCTTCCACAGCCAATTTTGAGGGTGCCCTTGTGCTCAAGGCTTCACTAAAACCGAAACATCTCTTTCTACTATAAGGATTGTGGAGATTGTCGCAGTGCTATTTATTTCCGTCATTCACGCATACGTCCGAGACTCTTCCCTGGTTAAATGCACTACAGCTCCCATATTCACATTGGATGGTGTAACAATGAAAATATCAGTTTTTTCCCCACACTACAAACAAATTCGTGCGAAAACCGGAGCATCCACATATTTTGCAGCCATAACCATAACGCGGATCGGATAGATAATTGATATTGCATAGAGCGCAGCTCGTTCGGTGAAGGAGTCTGCATTTTGTGATCAGTGCCCTGCTCCACTCTTCGAATTCCGTCTCCAAGCAACAAATTCAAAACTGGATCTATGTATGTACTACCCACGATAGACTTCTGGAGCATTCGTCGCTGGCGTTAGCAACAAGTGCTTTCATTCATCCTAACTGGCGAGGAATCCTGGTTACCTGCGCCTACGACAACCTGTGTACCTACACAGTGGAAGCTCATGACCAGGTGGAGGAACACCTGGAAAACTCCTTCCGTGAGATATCACTGGATGCTCGTTGGAGTGGTCGCCATATAAAGTGGAATAGTTCTAGGATTCATTCTGAATGCTTTCAGCGCTTTTGGAGCAACGGGAATCCAAAGCTCTGCCACAGATTGCGTATAAAGTGACCCATAAATACTGCACCGAAGACATAGTCATATACAAACGTTCAAATGGACCAACTCTGATACAGTTTAAAAATCCATATCCCTACTTATTATCGATTACGGCGAAGCAATGTTCCTCATAACGGCCTATTTCTGGCTTAATAAGAGGCTTCAATCAAGAAATTTGTTTGCTGGCTGCCTTGCAGTACATCCTGCGGAGTTTTATTCCTCATTGCGTTCAAAGACGATGTAAAATTTTCCACTATTATGTGATCTGTGCCCTTCAGGGTTTTTGTTTAACAGCGTAGACTTAAAAGCTCAAAGTACAAGTTGGAAGATTTTCATGCCTACACCTCTTCAGGTACGAAGCTGGGTATCTTCTGTTGGTAGACCATCTCCATAGCTCTACCACGGTGTGGTTTAGAAAATATAGCTTTTTAGAATTATAGGAAAATACCTACTATTTGTTCCAGCAGGTTGCGTATGATCGAAAAACTACTAGAGTTCTGCAACAGCAGCTCAGATCAGTTCATACAATATTCACTTTTTAGAAAGCCTTGGAGTGTCCTATAACCCTCCAGAATGCTGAATATTCACAGACCAATCTTCAGAAAATTGGCCACTTCGGAATGGAAGTCGGATCACAGCTACCTTACATTGAACGAGCCTTGAAGAACGATTGGGGCAATGGGACTGCTCCAATGTGGTTCAGGAGAAAACGGTCGTTTTAAATAGGAGTCCACTACTGTCAAAGGAAAACTACTATTATTTCAAGAAAAATAGAACCAGGGTTCTTCTACGTGTTTCCATTGTAGCGATAAAGGCAAATGACAAGCACCACTTAAGAAGGTGGCAAGATTTTGTTTACATTATTTCTGGGACACCTCGTATTTCTTGGAGAACACTACTGTAAAGAACCTCTCAGCATCCTATCCGTTCTACGCTTGATTTTCCGCCACCAAATATAGATAAGCCCTGCGCTTCGACGAAACTCACAATTGTGGCCAAGAATACATGCAGTGTCATCATTTAGGTGTTCTCGAAAAAATCGCGAATGTTCCAGTCTATTACACTCAACAGCACAAACGGGAAGAGAATTGATATAAGAGATATTCAGATGTCAAGAAAATCTATGCATCGTTAGGTGGTCCGTTGCGCAGATCCTTCTCAAACCGAGGTTTTAATTAAGAACAAAAATTCGATCGAACTCACGGAGAATTGCAGTGAAGCGCACGCTTACTTGCATTGATTGCTGAATAACGCATTCGAGTGGGCCATTCTAAGCCGGGGGATTGCGTCGCCAAAGAGAAATCGTCAGAACGCAAGAGGCGGCAGCGAGGAATCGCCCTTCACGGAGACAAGCCAGCATGGCCGGAGGGGTGCGGAGACGGCGTATAGTGAAGAGCTTCGCGGCCCCCTCTGTGGTTTGCGCATTCCAGAGTCACACCAGGTCTTCCCTTCCCGCAGCTAATTAGCCCAAAGCATTGGAAAGTTGTAGGATGTGCTTAAGCTCAATCAGAGATTTCTTTGTGAAGATCACGAGGCTGTCTGTTTTTCGTGTTGCAGTGGAGTCGCAAGTTGCAACAGTTAGGAGTGTATTGTAGGAAAAAGTACATCAGTTACATCTTTCGTCCAACTAGTCGTACCTGTTTTCCAAACACAGAGATGAGAATAGTAAAGGAGTAACCCATGTTGTTGATGAAAAAAGAGCCAATGTCAGATTTCCGAACAGCAGCCTAAAAAGCACCTGGACAAAGAACGAGCGAATTTTTTCGTCTCCCAAGTCGCAGAAATGCAGTAGTGTCTAGTAACCCGGTTGCACACGCGTTGAAGCGCAGTTAGAGGAAACGTCGGCTGTCGTATGCTCCCAAATAACGGTTCTTGGACTGGGCTCCAACCAAGCCCTCCATCCATCCGGGGTCGGTAATCGGTACCACATTTATCCGAGAAGGACAAAGCACTTAACGTCGGCTAGCAGCCGTCATTGTGTAGACCGAACGCGTATTAAAACTGCCTCAACAATTTTCCGTAGAAGTAGAATGCATGGCGCACTACAAACATAGGCCCTCGTCCTTCATCCTCTAGCGCTGCTGCCTGTACGAATGATTTGACATGACAAAATTGCCCTGCATTCTAGATCTTTTAAACATTCTTTCGTCCTATATGTTTCCATTACACCTACGCTACAATGTCCAGAAATCGGACGGCAACTGTCAGCAGTTCAGCTCCCTAGTCCGCAGTTCGGTGTCATTTGTATGTCTTGCGACCCCAACACTCTAAAATACGGTTACAATTAAACTTCGCGGCTTGCCTCATCGGGGGCTTGGCTCGTTTTTGGATCGCTGTGATTGTTTTTTGTGGGCCGATCTCTTTTAGTGATGCGAAACCTTTAGTAGGTGCGGCGGCAACATGATAGTTGCATCGACTTTTCCATTGTAGATGGTTTGGATTCTGCTAAAGAAAGCGAATCAACTGGACAGTAATTAAGACAGAACTTTCCACCAGTTGGCGTCCTGATTTCAGATAGACTTATAAATATCCACCTCAACACTACCTGGCTATATGTGTCCACTCTTCGTGTGTTTTTGCTCTTCCAGTGGGATAGATAGACACCTTTACACGCCATTTAAGAGATCGTTTGCTTCGATGTGCCTTCAGTTGGCCAGTAAGCCAGCCAGTGCTGTTCCAGTATCGCACGAAATCTTTCACTGCTGGGCTTTGGCTCGTCATGCTACCACCCTGCTTCGGTTGCTTCGTGTCGCTTCGGTGTTTTTCTCGCGCTAATCAACTGATCCGTTTCCAGTTTGGGTTAAGCCGTTGGATGCATTTTGTCATCGGCCTTGCACTTCGACCGGTGCGTGGTTGGACATCCGCCGTTTCGCAGTCAGTTCGCTCCATCCACTCGTCGTCTCCGTCCAGGCTTCTTAAGTTGGTTGACAACACTTTCTTTGCTCATATCACATAGTTTAGAGCTATCGGTGCACTCTTAGCTTCTTGAGATTCACTCTCCCTCTTGACCTATAGCGATGACGGCCCTAATCGGCTCGGGGGGGGGGGGTCACCATGAAATTCAGTCCTATAGTCCATTCTGTATTCCACAAAATCAAAAATATTACACAGCACTGGTGTGTTCTACCCAAGTGGTGAACTGAGGTAAGTCATTTGTGATGTAATTTGGCATTCACGAGCGTTCCTACCAAGGCGGATAACCACTCAGTACAAGTTGACTCCCCTAGCCGCTTTGCGCCGCGATGACGAGAGCGGAAATAATGAAAGACCGGCGCAAATCCCTATAAGAGGTTCACCTTATACACGCATTTAAATAGTAGTTGAAATGGAAACACATGCAACATAATGTATAACGTGAGGCAGTCATTAGACTCCCGAAGAAGCCCAGAGGGTGGGGGGGTGGGCACGCCAGAGGACGGGGATAGGAGGCACATTCCGTTATAAGGTGGACCCTCCCCTTTGGTATTCCACCGAAAGGCCAAAAGTTGAGAGATTCACTTGGATGATCCTGCGAAAAGGAGGTCGGATCAATCCTGGCGGAGAGAGACACCGCGGCAGAGAACTGGACATCTGCAGAGTAGCTTCCTCAATTAGCTACTTAGAATCTATCCTTTTCGGAGGAGAAAGGAAACACAGTGATTTGCGTCTCCGTTCTCTCTCTCTTGAGTTTCTACGATAGCTTCAGCTGCAGCTCCATGGTGCGAAGCGCTTTCATTTCAGTCCCGGGGATGTGGTTGTGTGGCATGGGATGACGTACGCAGTTGGCATTTTACAAGTTGCTCAGTCCCGATTAGGATAGATCCGAGTCGGGCCATGGGCGGAGGTCACCTTGCAGGACAGCTCTACACAACGTTTTGTGTTCTACGAAACAAAAAATTATATTATATTATATTATTATTATATTATATTTTTATACAGTATTGGTGTATTATACATCCTTAGCGAACTGAGATAGGCCATTGCTGATGTATTTAGACATGCACTGCCTTTTTACCAAGGCGAATATCCCCTGAGTACATGGTGACCCCTCGAGCGTATTTGCGCCGGATCTGGCAACTACATAGCGCTATCCACTCATAAGACAGCCCACTGTGCTGTTTTTTATAGGCTACGATATTTCTGGTCTAATAGGGGAAGTGAGATTCTTGGTTGGAAGGGTCAATCCATAGTGGCTGTCGAGTTTTTCGAATCGATACTAGGGCCCTACATATGGTTCACGACCGCGAGCAAACGGGTTTCCGTCGTAAAGGATGCGCACAGGTTTTTTTGTTGGTACTAAGCGGGCTGATGCCCGCTCCGAAATTGCACATGGTTCTGGAACACTCATGTAACACTCATGTGCTCTGGAAATCTGGAAAGGGAGGGGTGTCCCGGAACGTCTGGTCTTGGTCATAAAGGACATGTACGAAGGCTCGAAAGCGGCGGTGCGAACTCCACACATCATGACAAAGAAGTGTGTACTCTTCCGCTGACGCGGAGGAGAACACAGAACTAAGCAAGGGAAGGAACTCCGGGATCTGGCTGATCTAACTTACCCATTTTAAGATATCTTGACGGTGTGCAGCGGGCACCAGTCTGCTTAGCACCTTTTTTGACGATCGCTCGGTAGTAATTACTACTCCCATTGTGGACTCTGAGGAGGCCCCTATTCGAAGGAGAGAATTGGTGAGGAATCTACCCTAGTCGGGAGGGGACCATGAATCTGTCCCACTGGGAAAGAACTTCATGGAAATGCAGAAATTTCGATACGATAGATCCCTGTTCTACAATTTCTTAGTTAGGGGAGACGGCACTTTTTATTTCCATTTCGCTGTTCTATCCTGTGCTTCCTCTCCTCATTGGCCTGCTCCACCATTAGGATAGATTTGGAGCAACTCACACTACCGCTTGGGTTCTTCTCAGGGCGCAACAGGTCCTCCTCTAAACTTCGGGAACGCCATCATATTAGGAGGAACTGGAGCCTCGAACGCGCATAGAGCGCGGTGTCCATCCTCTTTCTTCTTCATATCATTCAGAAGATTCGTCCAAAAGCTTTTCGAGTCGAATCTTAGGATACATGCATACTTTAACTGAAGAAGAACGCCAAGTTTTTTAAGTTAGGTCAAGGCTACCAGCTACGAAACAGGTTCATGTTCGATCCTCCTGTTGTGACATGGTACCGGACAAATTCTGGGGAGGCGAAACGTTCATGGCCCCACCATTATACTACATGGGGCAATCTACCTCGTCTGAAAGAGATAGAATTGACTGTCTGTTATGGAAAGGCAACGCAGTATGAATACACCTGCTGATGAGGGGGTGACTTCAATTAGTCACGCTAGAACGCTTGAAAAGAAAGCGGTTTTGTAGGAGAATTGCTGCAAGCTCTTCCATTGGAGAACAACGTTTTTCATTTTCCCGCTTGAGGGATGCACGTAGAATGTGCTTTCGTTTCGTTTTCTAGAGGTACTTCTACCACTGGGAGTAGACCCGCACACAAAATTTGTCTATGAAATCGGGGGTTTTGCAACTCTTTGTAAGGAAGACTTCATATCTATGTGTGTTTGTGTTTGTGTGTGTGTTCCACTCACTTTTCTACTGCTGCCCATTCACTTGAACTGATCCCATACTCCCGACCATGACAGATCACTCCCTCTGATTTGGCAAGACTGTCACCATTCGCGTCAGGTAGTTCTCTGACAGATCCAAGGTTGAATGTCATAAAACAAAACGCTTTAGGATCGCTTTGTATTAGGTTGGAAAAAAGTCTCTTCACACTTCGAAAATTTTTATCGTTCTCCTTGTAAACGCACTAGCCAATATTGATAGCTGATTTCGTAAACCTATCACACTTGTCTACCGTTCGCACACGGACGTAGGACAAGACCCTTCTTGTATTTCAATATCTACCCATTTTCCGTTTCAACGCCAGATCTACCTCAGGGCCATTTTCGGCGCGTCATTCTTCATGAAATCATTAAAGGATCTACGTCAGGCAGTCGACCAAATTAACCATATATGTAGCTTGGGATCTATTACGCATCGCACCTGTTACGAGTGGTCGGAAAGTTTTTAAAGGGGATTATTCACTCGAGGACAAAGCAAGGCCAGGAAGGCGAACTGAATTGGACGACACTGAACTACTCCATCTTCTTCGTGCCGAAACTAGGCAGAGGACACGCCAACTGACAGAGAAGCTCGAAGTGTCTCGTAGGATAGTGGGAATTCATCTGAAGAATCTTCGCTTTGCATGGAAATTTGGAGCTTGGATTCCACATGCCCTGTCAGACACTCAGTGCAAAACCACATGTTGCAAGACTCGCAAGAGGAACAATAAAGGAGCTGGGCTGGGAGGTAGTGCCAATCCACCGTATAGCTTTGACCTCGCCCCTACCGACTACCATCTCTTCCATGCTCTCAAGCAAGAAATTGGAGAGAAATATTTTGAAACAGGCGAAGACCTCAAAAATTGGATTCAGCGATGGTTCGACTTCAGATCTGCAGCCTTTTATGCGAGAGGAATTTAAAAAATTACCCAGTCTTTGGAGAAGTGTAGTGGAACAGAATGGAGTTTATCTCAATTGATTGGACTTTGTAGTTGTGAAGTAGTAAATCTTTGAAAAAAAAAATGAAAAGACTTTTTTCCAACCTAATATTTGTGAAATAAATATACTAATGCGCTGACGTAATCGAGGGAAAACTCTCTGAGAAGTTTTTTGCCGGAAGGTGTACTTCCGCGTGTGCTCAACTAGGCAACTAATGCGGATGGGCTCGAATCTATTCTAGTTAAGGCGTCGCTAAGATGTGAACTGGCAAAAAACCCATCCTGTCCTAAGCTGATTTAGGTGTCGTCTTTTCATATTTGTTCACTTTGAAGTGCCAGTTTTATGAGCGGTTTGAGTGCCCCCTGAGTGCCCCTTAGTTGGATTCTACCTCCCTCTCCATCTTCCACGTGCGCAGCGCCCTTGTTTAGTCTACCGTACTGTTGTCATATTGTCATCTACGTGTCGTTGTCTGTGAGAGATTACTGGCATGAGTTTTGGAACTCGTCGGAATTAACTGCAGCCTATTGGTCGGTCGTTTGTGGCTTCCTGTTTTACCATAATTCGAACGAGGCGGTAGGATGCTCGAAACTTAGTCCTGAGCTGGGCTTCTCATCGAACTACTATTACACTTACGCTAAAGGACGAAAATCGATCCATCCTCCGGGTTAACGTCTCGGAAAGACCGTCGACCTAGAAATGGGTTGGCGTACTCAGTTGTCACGCGTCAAGTTTTTGGCCGTTGCGGCTGCCTATGCAGTCTGCAGGAGAGTAGCACTATGCGATTTCTTGTCCAGGAACACACTTTTATTATCAGGCAAAAGGCGGATGTGGACGTCATTGGGCGTGTAGCTAGGGAATCATATAGATCGACGTCTAGAAAAATTTCAGGACCGTGATGATGGGGTGGGACAACCTTTTCGAGAAACATAACGGAATGAACTTGTTCGTTGATAGTCACGCAGTATATGGTAACTCCGCATCTGTACACATGCCTTATCTGCCACCAAAAACTGAATAGAGTTCTGTCTTATAATTTTTCTAGCCATTGCACCCGAGAATGCCTTCCAAATTTCGTGCTGCTTGCTGATTTCTCCCGGTTTCCATTTCCTGCGTCCATAATGCGATAATGCGTTCATAATATGCGTGATGTGGATAATGAGCTGTCAATATTTGCTCAACACATTTAATGTCGTGTGCTTGCTTTCGACAACTTTACTTTCATGGCTTATTGGTGGCCCATAACGCTTCGTACCCGTAAATGTTCTAGCATTGTTCATACAAAACTTAGTGGGAGGCTTCGGTCCAATTTAGTCTCTGGGTTGCAGTTTTTACGCTGTACCCTAGATGTATTTATCAGCCTCAGGTACACCTTGACACCTTCATTACCAGCTGCTAAGTTGCTTGGGGAATACATTGAGCAATTGACGCGGTTACTAGTGTCGGCTTTTTATCCTTTTTTCCTGCCTTTCTTCTATTAATTTCCTCTTAAGTGAGATATAACGCTTTGTGAACTTGGCATTGCAAAGTCATGCATTTTTCTCTCACATTTGGACATTTTTTCTTCCAAATTTCCTTGAAAGCGTACGCGCAGCGCTCTCCATTAGTAAAATCGGTTTGTTCGCAAGGAGTGATGCATGGCAACGCCCACTTGGCACCTTTTGAGCTATCACCCCTTCCGTACATGAGTGCGGATACGCAGTCAGACACTCATTCATCCCTTTGTTTATTATTTCAGTGGGTCGGGTCCCCCTAACTTATCCACGGATTGACTCCTTGCCCCATTCGTGAAAGTACTCACTAATGGGTTCGTGAAGAGCAACAGAAAAGAGCGCCCGCTACTGGACCTCGGATGAACCCATATTTTGGCTTCCATCCGGAACAAATAGGGCTTTCACCCCCTAAGGTGCTGCCTCGCTACTAGATATTTCTGTCCACGATAAAACACATTCTTCTCCATCCACTGACCTGCATGCGTCAAATACCCACCTGAACCACTTCCACAGGATTTAATAGAATTGAAGTGCGTGACATATCGCAGACAATGGTGGTGAACGTGGCCTTTGTCATGTCAGTAGTGCTCATGCGAGACCCACTTTGAGAGCGCTTAGGAATTGGAAATTGGGTGAAGAGTAATTGTCGGTGTGATAAGTACTTTGGTGGGATGCGCCACGCATTCTACTTCCTTTCGGATCTTAAGGAACCGCTTGAATGCGAGTCTGATTAGTTTATTGGCGTGGATTGCCCGGTGAATAGACAGCATTATCGAGCCCTTCAGACTAATGCGGGACAATGATGCCGACCCGCTAGGCATAGAAGGCATGATTTGCCTTGGCGTTATTCCTACCTGAAGTCGATTTGTGATGCACACGTGAAAAGCGTCTCTTTCCAACTGCGCTGCAGCCGCATTTCGCATTTGACTTCATGGAATGTAGGTTTCGTATTAACATTAGTAGGAATGGTGAGGTTCGAAGTTATAACCAAATGGCCCTACTGTACCCGCCCTCGAGTTGTTTTTCCTCGCAGCAAACGGTGTTATCAAGGCGCGATAGTGTGCTAAGACGGAACTGTTCGTGCCACTTTCACGAACTTTGTATTCGAGCGCCGTGATGACCTCACTGATTACAAGGCTACGTGTGAGCACAATCTGACGCCTAGTTCACCTCGTAGTCCTCGTGGTTTTCCTCTTTTTTTTTTTCTTGCCCCTGAACATATTCTTTTCCGTCTGGATAAGGAAGCGCGTGAGAACATTGTAGTGCTTATGACGTAGGGAAGTGCAGTGTGGGTGGGAGAAGAGATGTATGACGAAATGTCAGGCGGGGTTTTCACGTTGGTGCACCATTGGTTGCGTCCAACAGTTATTGCACTCGACACGACAGGTTCCTACGCTTGTGGAGTTTCACTGGGCTTGCGTATTGCAACGAAATGTTCTCTCATGTTTTCTTTTGTAGTTAGGTAGTAGTAGAGCGTCCCACAGACACAGTTTGTGTCTCGTTGTCACATAAACTGGTATTTTTGGCTCTTCGGTGTTGTTTTTTTCTACCAGGACTAGAAGGAATTAAATTGACGAAAAAATTTGGAAAAACCGAAATGTGAAGCGAAATCTGGGATTCAAAATTGATAAAGGACAAAGCACGGCTTATTCATTTACTCCATGTTTGAGATGCGCCGCGCACTCTAGTTCTACGGGATATCGTGGTGGCATTTTCAAAGCGTATTTAGCCCACAATCGCGGTGGCCAGCCGATGAACAATTCTGTGTTCTGTCCTTCCGAGACAAGTTTTGTCCCAAATAACCGTCTCTAGAAAGGTGGAAGACTCGGTTGGCCTGGATGCTACCCGAACCAAGAAGTTCGATCTAGATTTAGCACGACTAAGCGCTGCTGGAGGAGGCGTCGGCAACAGCCGACGCCTCCTCCAGCAGCGCTTAGTCGTGCTAACCAATTCATGGATGCTCTTCTATTGTGCCTAGAGGGTGTTAAACTGCAAGCTAATTCAACTCGCGATTGATCGTTTTGCGAATATTTTGGGACTAATTCTAAGTGCAGCGAAATGAGTGCATCTCCCCATGGTAGGCATTTCCTTAGCTTAACTTGTTTTCGAGGCTGATCTCAGGCGGTTGAATATAGATACGATGCGGAGTTTCTTTAAAAAGTAAAAGTTTTCTGACAAAATTTTGTGGGGAGCTGAGGTCAGGATAGTTCTGAAAGTCAGTGCTGCACTGGTGAAAATTGATTTGATGAAAGAGCTGCAGAACCTTTGCTTTGTCATAAGCTGGGGCGTTGTCCACATTGTAGCCGATTGCTGAATTATCGTTGATGAATTTCCGTATTGGGAGCAGTCGTTGCGCTTGACTTTGGCGTTCAGTTGTCAGGCGCTGTTTCAGATACCGATGGTCGTACTATCTAAGACTTCATTTTTGCGCTATTTGTCTCACTTCCCTTCCTCATCGATCGTACTATGTACCCTTTTTGGACTTCCGAGAAAAATGAGGTGGTCTTAGTTCAATAAACGGAATGGTTTACCCATTAGCTGATTGCGCATGTGCTGCAAAAGACCTTTTAGAACGATGTAGTGGAAATTATAGCAATTTTTCGTGCCTATCTGTCCAATCTCGATCGTCCCTTCTCTACGTCTGTGAGCAAAGTTGTCGATATTTGCCAGTCAAATGAATATGAAAACGCTTTTGTCCTTTCATCTCTCGCTGCTCTTAATGCTCTCGTTCCTAATGCCGCCCGCACCGACGTTCTCTTAGCTGCCTCTTTTTCCATCCCTTGGGGCAAAATGTCGCCTATTGCTCATTAACACCCCTTCACAGCGCCTCCCTAATCCTCCCCCACGCCGCATGAAGGCTTTTGTTTTCACAAGCAACTTTCTAAACCTTCTTTCATTTGGTGTAGCTTGGTCTTTGATGAGACTGTGTTTTCCTATCGCGTTTACGATGCCTGAGTGGCAAAGATTGTACAGTTTACTCAACCGCTGTTGGCTTTCCTTCACGACGTCATACCAGGTGCCAATAGCAGTTGAGCGGTTAACGTTTTGTGGAAGTTATCGGCACGAGCATCTTTCGCCTCCAGTGTTCAAACCTTGACCTTGACTTATTTACTGTTTCATTGCAGAGTTATAAGAAGTTAGTTGTTTAGCTAGTGTCTTTCGTTATACCATTTAATTAGGCCTTATTCTAGCCCATTAGTGTTTTATTTATTATATTTATTTATTTGTTAAATTCATAGACAACAATCTAGCAAACAATAGCGTCACTACACTGTAACTAAAATACACAACCATGTCTGAGAGTTAACAATATTAACTCATTCAAACACTCAATCGTGAGCGAAACGATTATTAACTCGAGCCTCCTTAAGTCGAGCTCATTATATGCTCCTTACTAGCTTGCGCAGAGAGTCTTGTCAGGTATTCATACCTCCCAAGTAGTAAGTTAAACTCCTTCAGGAAGTACACGTGAAAAATAAATTCGGAAGTTCTTGCAACAGCTTATGAGCCTAATAATAAGCTGTTGCAAGAACTTCCGAATTTGATGTATAAGTAAATCAGTCACTTCTGCAAGGGTCTGCAGCTCAACAGGATGCGCGCTGATATCAACTGCCGGCTAATGCAGACATGACGGGGGAATGCTGATTGCTCGTAGGGGTATCGCGGATGTTGTATTCGATCACACATGTGGTTTAATGATGCCAAGCATCTTTCCCGGATAGCAGCGGTTGTGAGTTCGTGGACGCCAAAGTTTTCAGAGCATCGAAGCATGCGCTTCAATTGCGTAGGAAACTGTTGTCTTTATCTGTTTCTGCTATACTGAGTGTACGCACTAGACATGGGATCCGAATCATGCATCTTCGGATATCCGGCTGGATTTATGCGGTTTCGGATTATCCAAAATCCGGCTCGGCCGAAAATGACGTTATCAGAATCATCCGAAGATCCGGGTTCGAAAAAATGGCCTATCCGACTCATCCGATTATCCGGAAAATCGGCGTCGGATCCACTGTCCAGTATACACCTTTTACGTGAAGCTGTTATTAGTCGTTGTGGTTGCTCTACGTTTATGCTTATTTTTTTACATTTCTTTTTGTGCGTGTGTGCGATCAGTAGTCTAGTCCCCAGAGTTATTGAGACATAACTTCCTTGTTTTAATGCTCTTTATTGTGCACAGCAAGTAAAATAAGAAACGGCGAAGAGAGTCCTACTTCACGCCCACCTATTCAATTCCACCCTTCTTCCTGCACTAAATGCCTCAGTAACGTGGCCGTGTAAAAGCTGGATGAGCATATTCAATTCCACCCTTCTGTGTGTTGCAAACGAGAATGCAAGGGCGCGAGACTAGGAGTGGCATGATTCTCGCAAATAAGCGAAGGACTCCATAGTTCCGAGCATCATCGACTTTCAAAGATTAGAGACGCCGTTGTGGCAGAAATCTAGAAAACTACATTGGGCGACCATGTATGTGGCTTGCTCTGTGTGTAGAGAGACAGTCGTCTAGCTGTTCAATAGCTTGTTCACTGAGCATAATCCAGTCTACGGTAGAAGCTTTGATACTGGAGCTATTACTTATTCCAGAATTGGCTGACCCTATCTAATTGCGGTTGTAAACTCATGTAACGAGTAATGGGTAAACATTCGGAGCTGGAATAGGATGGTAGTGACTGGGAACGTGTTTCATCACTGTCGTGTATTGCTTGGTTTCAGGCCGCACCGTGCGTTTCTCTGTGTTCCGCGAGCACGCTTCTTTTCGACACCGGCCACCAGAATGGAAACGAAGAGCATCGTGCTCCGCCGGCATAACGACATAGTCAAGAGCAGTCAAGATCAAAGAGAGGTGAGCAGCGGTCTTGAAGAATCTACCCGTACGGTTTCGATGTAGGGAAGGGTTCAAAAGCAGCGTTCAGTCTTTGCGCAGGGCTATGCTGGTTTGAAGCTTGAGGAAAAATGGGGATAAGGCCATGTCCTGTTCTGTAATCAGAAGTGGTGGTCTGGCTTCATCATCTAACCCTCATCTGAAAGCAGGTCGCATCAGTCCTCTAGGGGGAGTATGCATGCTTGTCCCATGAGCCTCACGAGCTCTGCCGTTACATTTGCTGTAGTCTCCTGCCCACGCGGTGTGCATAGTTATATTTTTTGACTAGAACTCAGTCTATTTTTCACTCCATTGTTACCTTAGCGTAGAGGGGAGGGTGTTATTTTGGGTGCCATCTTTTCGCTGATTTTTATGAAATTCCGCTCTATTGCAATGGGTATGTGTAAGTCAGCATGGTGGGGCAGATCATCGATTTCATTAAAACTTCGTCTGGAGAGGTTATTCGGATGATGATCACGGATAGAACGATCGTCTTCCACATCACGTTGGAGTACATCGAAACGTTACGGCAGGTCACCATATTAATTGAAAGTTAAGCCAGGTCCCTATCACGGGCCGGTTTTTGTGCGCAATTCCTCTGAGATAAGGTATAGTGCACTAAAGGTACTCATTATTGTTTGACACAATCTTGCTGGGTGGGGGGGGGGGGAGAGGGGAGAGAGAGAGATAGAGACATATTATCCGCTTTTGTAAAAAGAATACATCGATTTCTATTTACCCAAGAAATGGCCCAGCTCAGAGCTCACCGCAGCTATGGAGCACACTATTGCTACACAAAGTTTTTAATTTCATGCAACACAAAATGCCATATATGGCTACCCTACCTGCCGATCCCCAGAGTTACTTTGCCAGTTTTTCATATTTTAGAAAACGAATGAGAGATTCGCGATCGGCACTCCAAATACCTCTCCCTCTCAGCCCAAATCGAAAAATCGAATCCGAAATGGAAGACGAAATCTGTAGTGCTTACCCGCCACTGCTACCTTCTCATACCTGTCGCAGCCGAAATTTCAGAAACGGATATGAGATTCGTGATCAGCACTCCAAATTCGGGCGAGAGTACCTTCATGAGATTCTGATACTATTTACAGAAAGCACCTAGTTCACCCTATTATTGTGGTTTTCCTCCTTCTAGATGGCTTACAATTAAAAGCGTTATAAGGACCTGATGGTGTCTGCATGGTAACTGGAATCCTTTCCAAGCTGAGTCTTTTGATTCAGCCATCTCGTCAGTCAATAGCACGCTGAATATTTCTTCAGTTAAGTGTAGTATTACATAGCGTTATAAATTCATTGCATTCGCAAAGTGAGAAAACCATTTGCATTCTCTCATCACTGCCACTGTGAGTCACTGTTGAATAGCACATGGTGAATCTATGCGTGCCCGGCCGTGATTGCGTGGTTGTCACAGTGACTCATGCCCGAATAGGAAAGCGTGACTACTGCATAGGCGTTTATTATTAGTAAACGTCTACGCGAGGTTCAATAAGTCTCGTCTGTCGGTTTCAGCCTACGCCTTCATTTCAAGACTGGGATATCTCAGCAAGTGGTGCACTCACTGTTATTGAAAGTGTAGGATAAAGATTAAAGAACCACGGTAGTTAATCCCTTTTGGGATGAGCCATGCACCTGGACGAGATATCGTTGAGGCAGTTTTGCGCATTTCGTTTAAACAATGACTTGCGGTGGGAGCCGATAGACAAATCAGTGTTTTCTCTTTCCAAGAGAGGTCAGCTGCCTGTTCACCAGCCTTGGAGGGATGAAAAGCTAGGTTATTCGAGCGGGAATTCCGAACCAGGAGGCCGAAATCGGACGCACGCTACTGCCGACACTTCCAACTGCGCTACGACGTGCCCTGCAAGTGTAGAATATGTTCAATTTCTTCATTCCCTGATTTGAAAACAGCATTGAAAACAAATAGATCAACTACCGTATTATACCTATCGCGCACCCTACCGCTATCGGCCGAAATTTCAAAAACGGATATCTCATTCGTTATCAGCACCTCAAAGAACCCATTTCTGTGAAGTTTGGGAGAATTTTTTCCCAACTTATGAATCGTGGCATTTCTATTGTGCTGAAACTGCTGTCGATGGGCTTTTCGTTATCATAGTTAAAGCCGTGCTGAACCCCACTGATAGTTTGTTCGTTTCAGTACCGAGGACTAGAGCTCACTAATGGCCTTAAAGTGCTGTTGGTGTCCGATTCAACAACTGACAAGTCCGCAGCAGCGTTGGATGTCAATGCAGGTAATGCGTTCACTCTGAATGGCTTTGATTATTTGTCTCAACATAGCTGTACCTGGACGCACTTCCATCACATGATACCAAACCGCCTTTGGTATCCATTCGAAATTTGTCTATTTAGGACATCTGATGGATCCGTGGGACTTGCCGGGAACGGCACATTTTTGTGAGCACATGCTTTTCCTAGGCACTGACAAGTATCCGTCAGAGAACGAGTATAGCAAGGTTTGTCGCTCGTGTTCAGTCTGCGCTAACCATCGTGTGAATTGAATTCATTTCACTGCGTTGTAATTTAGTTCATTTCTGCTCACGCTGGAACAACAAACGCGTATACAGCAGCCGACCATACTAACTATCATTTCGACGTCAAGCCGGATCAGCTGGAGGTTCGCTTGGCCTTACTAGTGCCCTCCAACTGTGAACTAGAAGAATTTCTTGGAAGCGCATTCATTTTTAGGGAGCGCTGGATCGGTTTGTGCAGTTCTTCCTGGCTCCACAGTTCACAGAAAGTGCAACCGAAAGAGAGGTTAGGCTTTGATTTCTCGTTTTTCTTGATAGCTTTCCCTTCAACTAAGGCCACGGGCCTTTGATTTTCAAGCCGTCCTTGTCACAAATAGCGAATTGTACTTAAGGTGTGCGCGGTTGACTCAGAACATTCGAATAACCTTAAGAACGACGGGTGGCGGAAGCTCCAAGTGGAACGGTAAGTAATTGATAAGAGCAGCGATTTTGCACAGTTCAAGTTTCATCTAGGTGTAGTTACATCTGCGCCTTTCAGGTTTCTTTCCAAGCCGGGTCACGATTATGGAAAATTTGGGACGGGCAACAAGGTGAGTGATTGTTCAAAAGGGAAACAATTCTACTGCTTTGCGAATTGGCTGGAATAATGGAATAATTGAATCCTTCAGAAAACGTTACTTGAAGACGCTCGAGAGAAGGGTATTGAGCCAAGAGAGGCGTTGCTGAAGTTTCACAAGCAGTGGTACAGCTCGAACATGTAAGTTGTTTGAGTTGTACTCATTGTTTTCATTACTAATGGAAGATAATTACGATAGGTTTCCATGAGGTAGTAGGTGTATAGGTATGGTACACGAAAGGGTTGCTCCGGGCTTTTAAGGAATCTGCCAAATGCTTGATCCGTTCCTGAGATTTTTGGGTGGCTTCATCTGATCTGTTCTCAACTTCTTTCAGCTTCTTGATGGTGCTCCGTTTTCCACTTTAGAGGAAATACATTTTACAGGGAAGAGATGGATTTATCCTAATAGGGGGGGGGGGGGAGAGAGAGAGAGAGAGAGAATTTCACCCTGTCTATTTCATAGCGATGACAATATTCAAAGTGCTAATGCTTCTGTGCCGAACGAGGTTGAGGTGGACCAATTTATTGAGCGGCCTAACGTTTCGACCTTTTCGTCGTCTTCAGAGGCCTAAAAGTGGTTCAAGACTTTATACTTGTAACTTACCCGACCAAGCGCCTCCTCCCTGTCTTTCAGACATCGTCCTAGGTACAAAACGAAAAAACCCCAACGTATGAGAACAAAACTCACCCGCTGATCCACCGTTCACGCGGAGCGACGTCGCTACCGCGGTTGTTAGTTGCCGAATGAGACATACTGTGTCACTCCGATCTGGCTATACTGAGTATACCAGAGTCATTCATAAGGACACGCATGTCACCACCGGTCGTTCTATAGTTCACAATGCGGAATGAATGGTAGGAAGTCACTAGTGATCGAGGGACACTCATTTCGGCTGTTAAGCGTTAGATTTCTTGCAAAAATCCAGAACGCTTCCAACGCTTTTCTAGACGAAATGTCAGTCTCATACGTTAGAATCGTGCACTTCACGTCAAAGTCCGCTCCCCTATGTCCCTCCACTCTGTGCTTGCCCAGTGGACTAGTCAAAATACCGCGCCTTTTACCTGATAAGTGTTCTTTCAAGCGAACAGCCAGTACCCTCCCAGTTTCCCCAATGTATATTTGGTTGCATGCCACGCATTCAAGTTGATAGACTACACCAACTTTGGCACAGTCTCCTAACTTATTGTAGGGGCATACAACACAGCTCTCTAATATGCACTCCCTATCGTAGAGCCTATTTCGGACTAGCTCCGCTTGATGTTGTCATTCGGGATGTTAACAAGAACAACATCGTCTTCTAGCTGAGCCCGAGCTATGCTCCGTTGTATGGCGGAAGTGACGGTGTCAGAAATAAAGGGAAGACAAAGGGGTACCCTATCTCGGCGTGGTAGATTAAGATGCACAGAGCGGAGTCCTCTGCGGTGCTGTGGTACCGCATAGCCATTTTGGAGAGCAATTTTCGAAGCCAACCGTAATGACTCGTGTCGCTCTTCGGGGCCTGTGCACACATTGTGCGCAGTTCTGAACATGTTGCTTACAACTGCGCGCTTAACAGCTCTAGCATGTGCAGAAGCCGCATGAACCAATATATTCTTAGAGCTTTCTTTACGGTACCACTTCACCTTGACGATTCCACCAGACACTTTAATTTGCGTGTTCAAGTACGGCAGCCAACCGTTCTTTGGAGTTTCTCTCGTAACCTTAATGTATTAGGATTGATGATTGAGTAAATTGAAACACTCGTCCATTTCGGACTGTGTTGATGTTATGATAAAACAGTCATCAATGTATCTACAATACATCAAGGGAAGACGTGCTAGAACCGGTTGCTCTATTTTGCTCATAAAGCAAACGGCAAGAACCGGAGCAAGTCGCTGGCCCATGGCTAGACCTCTTACTTGTGAAAAGTATCGACCTGACCATTTAAAAATATTGCAATTTAAGCACTCCTTGATTAGAGTCATGATGCACACCTTGCTAAGTCCAAAGCTGTTAATATTATTCTGATGTTGATCAAGCATTTCTGACAACGCTTGAAGAGCATCATCGTTTTGAACGTTTGTGTAGAGCGAGTCACATCAAAGGACTCGACCACACATTCTTGTTCAAGATGTCTGCTGTGTAGGTAGTCAAGGAATAGCCTCGTATTAGTCAGGTGCGAGGGAACCATAGTCAGCAACTGGCTCACGATTCTTGTGAGAAACCAAGATATGCGATCGGTTGGTCCACCCACACAACTTATTATAGGTCTTATTTTGAAAGTATCCGGCGACATCGACGACATATCTTGCGGCGCAAGTTTATGGGTCTTAAGGAGGCTATAGAAAACTGGACAAGTTGGGTTGTCCAGTCTGAGTCTACTTAGGAGTTTCCTGTCAATCCCTGCTGAGGCACCTAACGTCATCCAAATGTTATTGAGGCGCCGGCATTGTGACCAAAACTCACTCGCACTGGCGTGTCGGTAACCGATGAATCCCGCAAATGGAGTTCTGTTATTTCGCGATCCAAAACTTGTGGCATAACCACGAACTCCCCCTCCCTTATCACTCACAGAGATACGGATCGTGCCATTCGATCTCAATTCACGTAATTCCTGGAACCCCCTCCATTGATCGGATGTCAAGTTGTTTCTGCGGTGCTGCTCGTGATTTTCTCAAAAACGGCCAGCACATTTGATGTCAAAATTCTCAACTTCACATCGACGTCTGGAACGGAAGCAGGCTCCTTATAGAAGGTACGCGGAAATGGATGGATACCGTTGTACTGTGATTTGTAACAGTCTGCGGGTTGCTTTCGCGCCTTCTTTTTATTCGAAGTAGATCTCTTAGCCTCTGTAAACCCCCTACAACTTTGCGATATGTTATTGCATTGACGCTTCGTGCGGGCGAAAAGGATGGACCGAGACTTAAGACATTTATGGCGTCGGATGATATGTTAGCGTCCCCGACGATAGTAACTCTCACCATTGGGTTTCCATTCTCATTGTGAGCATCGTCAAAGCGGTGGTTCACGGGGGAATCGTTCTCAATAGCATTGGAATTTCTACGCCTGGCACCCAAAAGTCTATCGTACTTCGCACAAAGGGATGACTTGGCCCTAGATCGAAT